>CM051029.1:44760947-44803447 GCA_027627225.1 Congeria kusceri | reverse complement strand
CTTAAACATCTAAGCATATCATTCACAGAGAAAGCATCCTAGTTTATGTTATGTATCATGGCATGTCAAAAGCATTATAGAGCAAAGTCGCGTAATTTCTACTTATTTAGGGATAAAGCATTTTCACTAGTTCACAGTCGAAATATCCCGATGCGTAATTGTATAAAATGAGTGCCCACTTTTGTTAGATGACGCCACTTTCTGCTCAAACACACCGATGACAGACTTGGGGTACAGCAAGAGCTGTGTGTTCGATGTTACAGCGGAGGTGATACTGCAACAACGTAGTATGGACATTTCTTGTGGCGTCGTTGCTAAGCGACAGTACTATCATCTACCTACGTGTTTGGATAGAGCACCTGGTACATATGCTTTAATTGATACAACTTCATTTTTGTATATTTTGTGTCTTACCGGCAAGTTTCTCTTCTCTGGTCACATGGTTTATGTATCATGCGTGTAGTGGGAAAACCAGGCTTAATGCATGTGCGTAAAGTGTCGTGTCGTCCCGGATTAGAATGTGCAGTCCAGGACGGCACTTTTCGCTTTGTGTTTTCTGTTTCAGGGAAGTATCTTCTAAAAATAAATCAACTGAAGGCGGAAAGTGCAGTACTGTGCAGTCCGCACAGGCTAATCCGGGAAGACACTTTACGAACATGCATAATGCCCGACACGCCTCATTATCTAATGTCGGTTTATGCCATGCAATGAAATTATAACAAAATTACTTGATTTTGTTACAAGATAAATACAGGCAAATTTAACCCAATTACACGTACGCTGTTAGTATAGTGCACCTGTGTGTCACCAAATTGTTGAAAAGAAATCCTCAAATACGTTTTTGAGAATAACTGATATTGTATATTCAGAGATACATTGGTATTACATGATATTAACACATGCTCCATGTTTATAATGGATTATGTCAAAATTTTAAAATCTTGACTGGATTGAAGATCAGAGTGTCAAACACATAAAAACATCCGTTATTTTCCAACGTCTTCTTACAATAGTTTAAATGTTGTTGTAGTAGCTACTTTCACATCATTTCATAATTTCTATTTGTTCTTAGTATATTACATTGTGTTCTGTTGGGCAAGTTTTAAATAAAATTTAAAGGGAATTTTGGCAAATCTACACTTTAATTCATTATTTAGGTCCATATTTAACAAAATTCTTAATTACAGACTGCGACTGTTCAACCCCGGAAAGCAGTTGTGATTTAATGTGTACCAAATTAAGAACCTGCCTGAAACATGACGCCGGTTCAAGATATCAAAATATTACCACTGGCGATCCCACCGGTATTTGTCCGGTATTGTGCCACGCGAAGTGGTGTCGTGATACATTCGACGGCGATAAAACTTTGATCGTGAATTCGGAAATAATGCATGCAATGTGCACAAACTCAACAAACACAAGCTGATGTGCCTGAAGCGACCGACACCAGCAGTGTTACGCATGATGATGCTATCACGTCGCGGAGCTCAAAGTCTCGGGGAATGTTGCTTTTGTATTATTTTGACAGTATTGAATCAAAACAGTGTCAAAATATGTGTAGGTGTCGTTTTATTGTCATGGAAGATCTATTTATTTAGATCTACATGTATTTATATAGCGTTTACGCATTATTTTCTGTATTACCTCTTTCTATTGAAATATTTATTTAATCCATAAGACACTGTAGAGCGGAATATTTTGTTTAATGACATGAAAAAAGCAACAATTAATCTAACCAAAAATATATAATGATATGTTAGGAAGAGTATAATATTATTTTTTGCTATTGTGAGCATAATGTGCGTTTGATTCTAGTCAGTCATGCGACGGATAAAATAATTATAAGAGAAAAAAAGTTACCCATTCGTCACTTTTAAATTTATATAGTTCAATCTACATTTCATATTTTTTTGCAATTACCATAGACGCCGAATAACTTTGTTTTAATGATATTTCTTTTTAAATATTCATGCGTCGTATTATGTTTACCTTAATGTGCAATGTATGTTTTTCGTTTATTTATATTTACGATTATAACCATCACTTATTTATATATTTTCATTCCATTTCATCTCTTCGTTATTGTGGTGATGTTTGTTGTTGTTGTTATTGTTGTTGTAGTTGCCGACTATTGGTTTACTGCGGTATATCACAACATACTTAAAGGTTGTGTGGTTGGTGATTTCACTCACTATAGATAGCGTGTGAGTACTTTCAATTACTAGAAAATAAACATGTTTTGGGCATTATTTTCATTACTTTTTCGATTGAATGTATACACTTCGTTTAGATTTAATAACAAATCGTCAAACAGATACCAGTACGATATGAAACAAATTATGTTAAATGCGAAATAAAGACAATTTTCACTTATCCCCCGTTGTATGATTTATTTAATATTTCATTAAATTGACAATCCTCAAGGTAATTGTCACGCATTAGAGCAGGGGTGATTAATCATCCCTGACTCCAGGATGCAACAGAGGTTCTTTTGGACCAGATATGTATAGGAATCACATTAATCAACAAGTACCTTTACATAAAAACTATTTATTTACAGTAAACCGCTGTAGATCTACTTGATACATTCATGCAAATTAAGCATTCAACAGAATGTGATATATATTTTAGAAATTATCTTCATATGCAAATAATTCAACAGCCGAAGTCATTTCCCCTATAGCGTCAGTTATTTGATTATAATAACAATGTAGTGTATGTCCGTTTACATCATGTTCTATGCATCATATATGTGACATAAATCCTTTAGTTTTCAATTTAAACGCACAAACACTAATTTAAAAGAAGACTCTTCTGTGTCGTTCAAGTGCGAAAGTAACGCTCAAGATACTTCACGCACATACGAACACCGTTAAACAGACATGTTATCATTCATATCGAAACCACATTGGCTTGGGTTGCCACACAGACTCGGGGTTGCCACACAGACTCGGGCTTGCCACACATGCTCGGGCTTGCCACACAGGCTCGGGTTGCCACACAGGCTCGGGTTGCCACATAGGCTCGAGTTGCCACACAGGCTCGGGTTGTCACACAGGTTCGGGTTGCCACACAGGTTCGGGTTGCCATACAGGTTCGGGTTGCCACATCGGTTCGGGTTGCAACACAGGCTCGGGCTTGCCACACAGGCTTGGGCTGCTACATAGGTTCTGGGTTACCACACACGCTCGGGCTTGCCACACAGGCTAATGCTTGCCTCACAGACTCGGGTTGCCACACAGGGCTGGGTGACAACGCAGCCTCGGGGCTGCCATACAGGCTCGGGGTTGCCACACAGGTTGCATCACAGGGCTGGGTTGCAACACATGCTCGGGGTTGCCACACAGGCTCAGGGTTGCCAAACAGGCTCGGGTTTGCCACACAGGCTCGGGTGTTCCACACAGACTCGGGCTTGCCTCACAAGCTCGGGTTGCCACACAGGGCTGGGTTGCAACACAGGCTCGGGGCTGCAACACAGGCTCGGGTTGCCACACAGACTCGGGTTTGCCACACAGGCTTGGGTTACCACACAGGCTCGGGTTGCCACACAGTCTTGGATTGCCACACAGACTCGGGGTTGCCAAACACGCTCGGGGTTGCCACACAGGTTTTGATTGCCACACATGCTAGTGATTCCACACAGGCTTCACGCACATACGAACACCGTTAATCAGACATGTTAACATTCACATCGAAACCACATTGGCTTGGGTTGCCACACAGGCTCGGGCTAGCCACACAGACTCGGGTTTGCCTCACAGCCTCGGGCTTGCCTCACAGGCTCGGGTTGCAACACATACTCGGGCTTGCCACACAGGCTCGGGTTGCCACACAGGCTCGGGTTGCCATACTGGTTCGGGGTTGCCACACAGGCTCGGGTTGCCACACAGGCTCGGGCTTGCCACACAGGCTTGGGCTGCTACACAGGTTCGGTTTGCCACACAGGCCCGGATTGCCACACAGGTTCGGGTTGCCACAAAGGCTTGGGCTGCTTCACAAGTTCGGGGTTACCACACAGGCTGGGGCTTGCCACACCGGCTTGGGCTGCTTCACAAGTTCGGGGTTACCACACAGGCTCGGGCTTGCCACACCGGCATGGGCTGCTACACAGATTCGGGTTGCCACACAGGCTCGGGTTTGCCACACAAGCTCGGGCTTGCCTCACAGGCTCGGGTTGCCACACAGGCTTGGGCTGCTACACAGGCTCGGGGTTGCCACACAGGCTTGGATTGCCACATAGGCTCGGGTTTGCCACACAGGCTCGGGTTGCCATACAGGCTCGGGGTTGCCACACAGGCTCGGGGTTGCCACACAGGCTCGGGTTGCCACACATGCTCGGGTTGCCAAACAGGCTCGGGTTGCCACACAGGCCCGGGTTGCCACACAGGTTCGGGTTGCCACACAGGCTCGGGGTTGCCACAAAGGCTTTGGCTGCTTCACAGGTTCGGGGTTACCACACAGGCTGGGGCTTGCCACACAGGCTTGGGCTGCTACACAGGTTCGGGTTGCCACACAGGCTCGGGTTTGCCACACAAACTCGGGCTCGCCTCACAGGCTCGGGTTGCCACACAGGGCTGGGTTGGAACACAGGCTCGGGGTTGGAACACAGGCTCGGGGTTGCCACACAGGCTTGGATTGCTACACAGGCTCGGGGTTGTCACACAGGCTTGGACTCCCACACAGGCTCGGGTTTGCCATACAGGCTCGGGTTTGCCACACAGACTCGGGCTTGCCTCACAGGCTCGGGTTGCCACACAGGGCTGGGTTGGAACACAGGCTCGGGATTGGAACACAGGCTCGGGGTTGCCACACAGGCTTGGATTACCACACAGGCTCGGGTTGCCACACAGTCTTGGATTGCCACACAGGCTCGGGGTTGCCACACAGGCTCGGGGTTGCCACACTGGCTTTGATTGCCACACATGCTAGGGATTCCACACAGGCTTAGACACAGCCTCTATCCTTTACAGGTCTACCCCAGTACAAGCCACCTATAAACAAATGAAGTTGTTAAACTCCGGCCCTACATCACTCAGTTTAAGTTTCTACCCCAACACAACAACGCGACTGGACATTTATTCACCCAGTGCATTAGCTTTACAAAATACAAGTACACTTAATCTTAATTCCTTATACGTAAATGGCAGTACTATGACTATAAGTATGTGAACATGTACTTACTTTGCAGGTCAAACATCTCACATCCAAATTTCCAGATATTCTCTTACACTAAACTAACTCTCAGTCATCTCCAACTGATCTGGCCTCTACGACTGTGATTTCCAAACTGAATTGAAACAATGAATCCTTCCCTCAGCAAAACAAAGCAACATCAAAAACTAGTCTAAATATCACCAGCTTGTCACATTCAGTGCTATGGTTTATTCGTTTCCCTGCCGTTATCAAAACATTGGGCTGGCATCAAAGTAAATTAACTAGGCTTCATGTCAACGTAATCACTAAACAGGAACAGAGTTTAACAATTTGCTGGGAAAATGAAACACACGATACGTATCTCGTCTAGATCTGCTCATGATCTGTTATTTGTCATTGGCAGTAGTATAATAATCAAACCATAACTATCGATTTTGCTTAATGTAGTTTGTATTGTGCAGTAAAATGGGGTGCTGCATGCGATTTGAAGCGAAGTACCCTGTGATCATTTCAATGGAATTTCGAAATGCACTCCTTGGTTATGTAAAGTTTAATCTGTTTTATGAACATTTATATACGCCAATACCAATTAACATTAACAAGTGCCCTTTGCTTGTAAACAGGTGCGTTTTGCTATGATCATAAATATTAATCTACTCAATAGTGAATGAAGCTTATGGAATTTTATGGTTTATGGGTGTGGTTTCGCTACAAGTCTTAACGTCTTAAGCATCTGATTTATGTTTTCAATCGATTGAGTATTTACCATGTTTACTGTGCACACACACATTACGTAGTGGAATAACGTGGAAAAAACCTACCGGAAGTTTGAAATTAAAAACCATAAGCGGGGAGATCAGCGTTGGAAATTCTATCTATGAACGACAGTATCATCTAAAATCTTTAAATCCACCTCAATGAGGAAGTTAACATAAGGACATGAATGACATTCTTTCTACTAAAAGGCGGAATAAACGTTTTCATCGGTTGAATAATTCCAAGCAATATACGGATTCATTGAGGACACTGCATAAAAACAACGAAGCGCTAGCTCATTTATAGAAGATACAACTTTGTTATAGTGTAAGTGTTTACGTGGAAGTATTGACATGTCGTAGTGGATGGTACTGTCAGTATCATGGCACGAGTGGTAAGTATAGTGTTAACTATGCTTCGAAATATATATTTATGAAATTAACGTTTACTACAGTCGACTACTATATTGATAAATGAATGAATACAATGTTTTTTTTCGTCACATAAAAACCACGAACCGAACTTGTAATGAATAATTTCAAGGCATCCACAAACAAGTATACTGTGTCACATGTAAAACGTTGTGGTTGTGGTTGTATATTTTTGTTATCAGCATATCTATCTATTGAGTTGTATGACCACGCCCTAAGGTCACGTCATATTAACATAACATTTATACAGATTCTATATGTATGTTTTCTTTACAGCAGTAAGAAGGAACTAAATGGAATTAATGTGTGTGTGTCTGTGGGTGTAACCATACTTGCTGGATTGCATCCTCCTCCTAATTATGGAGCGTATATCAGTATGTGTTAATAGTAGGCTAAAAGCGTTGAGTTACCTTTCTGTTGTATACATTACATGTTTGTTATAATCTAAATGATTTGGCACATTCTTCAATTCAGCTTTAAACCATGTCATTTATTATCTGCATATACACTAAACCGCGAATGAAGTGTACTTATGTATGCAGTAACCGATTACGGTGTGAATTGATATTTAGATAACAGGCGAAAGTTAGATTGAATTTTAAATCGATGTGAATCGTCGACCAATAGAAGGCATATATTTGCGTTCAATCCATACCGACAATTTATGTTTTAGTTTACAGTATAAAATAGAACACGCACACACCCAGACCATATGTTTTAAAAATACCTTTTTATTGTGTATGTTTACAATTATGTATACAGCTCTAATTCAAGGTTTGAATATCGCATCTATTGTATATGAATGTAAACATAAATAGTTTTCTTAAAATTTTTATCGCAAATAATTATTCTGACAAATCTGTCATACACCCGAAGGATTGAATTTCTAAATAAGAGCCGGCTACGAACGTAAGGAACATTTACACAATATATGGCATGAACATATTTAAGTATGTGGTACGATGTTTAAACCAAATGAAACACATTGTGAACATTTGATACCACTTGAAGGCTACTCTAACTGAAATCATCTATACCGGTATTAACCAGTGACAAAATAAAACGGCGTTAAACCAAACAAGTGAACCAGATGTTTTGAAAATGCATGCACATATTTTGTCTATCACGTGAAAAACCTTACCGGCGGTAGATCGACACAAATATTTGCAAAAACAACGTACATTCATTAACTAATATTGAAAAATTTTCAACACGGTGGTAAAATCCCCCCCAAAGAATTGGCTTGATTTAGGGAAAACCGTTGTTCTATTTTTATCTCCACGTGAGGGTGACCTTATACTGCCTCAACTGACAATACGAATTGTTCGGTGAATGTGTATGGAAAATGAACATGGGCTATTCGAGTGAGGTATACTAAAATAAATGGTTGTATTGGACTGGCTGCACAAACTGACCCCAAACGTTTCCCTTGTAGTCCCCGGAAGAGTGCATGTCACCTGTGGCGCAGCATCCCTTCGGTCTGATTTCCAATGTACGTATATAAGACTTAGAAGCAAAACGGACACAATATGAAAACAATCTCTATTTCGAAATAAAATAATCTTGCAAAAGCCATGCCTGCATTGTTGATAGCGCTTTTTTTTGTATATTTCAGATTTGTACAAGAGTTTCATAATTATATTATATGTTTCGTACAGTGTTGTCCTTTATACTGTGAGGGTTACATTAAGTTTGTAAACACATTATAATGAAAACATAATTATTAACTAAAATAACTGTATAACTAATAAGCAAGACCATATATAATTATATGGAATGGTTAATGTTATGTTGAACTGGCAACATATATATTAAATTGTTCACAGACATCGGCGTGTAAGCGATGTGTCAGGGGTATGATGGTTATGCACTATCGGACATTCAGACTTCGTTTAAGAACGAACATTCCAGGTATTCCACTGATATACAGAGGTACGTCTGTACACATGCATTGTTTTCGTTGTAGACTAGATGCAGATTCGTAGTGGCAGGCGCGATGGTGTGTTTATTGCTTGTGATCATTCTCCCCATCGTGCTGAGACCCAGAAAGGAAGGTATGCGAGTTTTATTCATTCGTTCGTTCGTTCGTTCGCCCATTCATTCAATTATTCATTCATTCACTAATAGCCATTTGTTAAAAAATGTTTGTAGCTTGTTTGTGTCTTGTTCTTTAACTTATTAAAATTAAAGTTGTTGTAATAACCGATGTTAATTAATTAAATTAAAATTAAGTGCAAATTAATAATTCGTGATACATTTCTTAATTAACAGGCGACGTGCCCATGTATACAGGTAGGTTCAAGTTTACTTAAATACACACAGATTCAGTTCAGTTCAGAATCAAATATCAAAGCTTCAGTAGCAAGCTTGTCGATATAAGCACCCAGTTCGGAATCGAATATCAAAGCTTCAGTAGCGCGCTTGTCGATATAAGCACCCAGTTCGGAATCGAATACCAAAGTTTCAGTAGCACGCTTGTCGATATAAGCTTATTTCAACAAGCGTGCTACTGAAGCTTTGATAAAATCCAGACAGGCTATTTCCTTAATATGATAGTACTCAGTTATATATAGCCAGTAGAAACACATGAAATAGGCCTTTTTAATAAGATTCCATGTTACTGTATTTAGTGATGTATCTGCAATGATGAACTTTGAAGGAAGCAGTATACATCTATATAGTGTAATGAAATCGTGGTAAAGTGAATCACCTTATTTGTTTATTTATTGTTACCATTTAATTATTTATATTAATAATAACCATTCAATATCAATTTTCTCATGAAATCAAACATGAAAGTGACATTTACACAAAATAAGAAATACAATAATCTGTACTCATCTGGTTTATGTAACTATAATTTTGTATTCACTTATATGCGCAATACAGTACTTATAAACAAAATGAAGTAGTATGTGATTCTTTTGTTTTGTGTAACAATGTTTACATTAATTCCCAATCTGGATTGACATAATTACGCAGTGGGGATAAATGATTTTATTGATCTTTTGAAGTTGGCTTATTGAAAACAAGTGGATCAAAATGATGCAAGGCACATTATTTGCTTCAGTCAAAAATGAGAAAATTGCCATTTGCTTGCATCAAAAAGCATGATTCTGCATCAATTGAAATCCTTATCTTTGACCGGGTGTCCATCATAGTATTAAAGTGAGTGGCTTTCTTATAATACATTTGATTAATATTTTCAGGAGCGTGTTGTTAATATCATCAAGCAAATCCAAAAAGTCATATTGTATATGATCTAATTTTCAATACACAATTTCATGCTGAAATGGCAGGTTTATTTTACATTTAAAATGTGGAGGACAGTTGATAAAAAAGTAAGGATACAACTTTAATATTACAGATTCATCAATCAGTGTATTTGGCAAAATTTTGTAGTATAGCCTACATTTAACTTTTAAGAAACAGTTACACATTCTGCATAAACTTCAAACATTTTTACCTGTGGACACAGAAATGATGCTGAAGATAACTCAGCATATTTCCAAAATCCAGTTGGCTTTAAATTGAGTTGAATATAACATTATTCCACAGCCGAATGGCGTCTCATGTTATTTACCATTCTGTTATTTGGGTAATTATTACCTCTGATCACTTTATTTATGATAATTCCAATAATTTTCCACATTTTCGTGTGCATTTATTTGATCGGAATTTCAATACTGTTGCTTATGAGCGCGGCCATTTTTGATGATCATGTGATTGAAAGTAGTCCAAAATGTCGCATGATGTACCAGAGGCGATTTATTTTTAGAATCGCCTGTGTACCCAGAGCGAGAAGTTTCGGTTCCATAAAACCTTTTTATATAGAAATACTGTTTGCAAGTTCTTATTTCAACTGTCTATTACACATACCTGACAATATAGTGTAATTGCAATACTAGTATGAAAGTAAGTGGAATAAAAGCCAAGAAGATATTAAAATTGAAGATGCAATTACGGGGATTGATTTTTTTTAATTTGTTAAATACAACAATGAACGTTTGTCGAAGGTGGCTCATTTATATTGTTCAATGCCGATACGAAAATTAAATATGGCGATATGTGATCGCTAAATCGCATACCGCTATATACATGTACCATTTTTCCTTACACACGAATTGATTGGAATATTTTGTGCAATTTATACCAAGTGTTAGGTCAAATTTGAAAAACAGGCCGAATAAGTTATGCGAACAAGTTCGTCAAGAAAATTCATTATTATGCTTGAACTTGTAAATGAAAATTCATTTTCTGTTGTTTTCTGGTCAGTTTTTATTGATTACCATGCAGTTGTATAGTGTACTTGAATTCTAAATAAGTTAAGACAGCTGCTTATTTAAAGATAGCATACGACATATTTGATCAATAATAAGTGTTTGGTATTTACAACGTTCACGTGCAAACTACTTCCAAAGCATTATTCTACAAACGTATTCTGTAATAATTGGCTTTACTTGGGTTTGTATTATATTATTATGTTTTTATAATTCATTTTATCACTCTAGCTACGTGCTCCCTGGTCGAGTACACAATGGGGAAGCTATTGGCGGTTTCTTGCGACGTTAAGGTTCCAACAGACGCAAACGGCGGTATTGACGTCAGCCGTACGTCATTTGCTCTCAATGGCGTCAACGTGTCACCAGTATGTGAACTTGTTAGACTTAACTGCATAATTATTGTATTTGACCATGCATTTGCGATCATAATGAGGTTCGATAAATTGTTTTGTCACAAAAAAGATATCTCAGGAAGACAGATCAAGAAATAAGTATTTGATGTTCAAGTGTGGGTATCATTAAACGTTTATTTGTGTCCAGTCAAATTATGTGATTATGCTAAAACTGAAATGGTTACAATTTCATCTATGTATGTCATCAGTACACCATATAGTCATACTATAAAATACATTATATGTAGTACCCATTCCAAAAGCATTTCTAAGTGTATTTGTTGCACTGTATGTAATGAATGTAATAAACAATGAAATTTCAATTAAGTATCATTCATGATTATGTTTGAAATACTATTGAAAAGCACAATCGCATCCATATATAGCCAGGGTGCTTCACAAGATTCTGTGTTTTTTTTTCTCTCAGGTAAACTGTACGTTTCATTCTACGGAAGGCAAACTTGCTTGTCAGGGTCCGATGGTAACATGTGTGTTCCGTGGGACACTGTCAATTTCACTGTCTGATTCTGGGGGAAACGTTGTTCTGGAGAAGCAAGTGCAGCTTGATTCACCCCGTAAGTAGTCCAATATCAGTATTGGTGATCCCTGTAATGCTTGCTTAAATAGATCTTCAATATTGATTTAAACGCTCTAAGGCTACTTTCACAGAACGTGTGTGTAAAAAGACATATCGGTATTGACATGCCAACACATTATAGTATATTGAGTAAATATGTTACATGTATTTAACTATTTAAATGTAATCATTTATTATGCCGTTAATTTATTTAGACCATCATATGGTCACAAGTGTGGTTCAAGAATTGGTTCCAGTTGGGACAAATCTGACATCAAAATTCAATTTTACGTGCGACGTGACGTCAGCGTGCAATGCATACATGGCTCTTTACGTCAAGGGTACTGTGTATCTTACACAAGGTAACCATGGATACTTGTAATATTTTCGAAGCCAAAGTAAATTTTTGTAAGTGCTATCCAATTAATTTGTGACATCTGTATGTGTCGGGCTGTTAATTAAGCACATTTAAAGGACTGTAACCATGCACGTATTGGTAGCATAAACTCTTCTAAGAGGTATTCATTGTGTAGCGGTGCTGACATTAATTTATTACCAATATTTTCAACGTTATTATTTATTGATGTATATTTGAACTTATTGCTGTCTTTAATATTTAAACATATTAGTCAATGAGTTAGCATACAATTTATAATATTGACACCGGTATTTGAAATGTTATATAAAAAAGGTTAAACTGACTAAACAGTTTTGTGTTTGACCGTCGTCTTTCTGTGTTCGAAATCATCTGATACTGTATTTTAAAAACTTAGTCAATACGTTTGATAGACGATGCCACTTTCTGCACCAACACATCGATGACCGACGAGGGTTACAACAAGAGTTGTGTGTTCGATGTTCCAGCAGATGTGATACTGAAACAACGCAGTATGAACATTTCTTGTGTTCTACTAAATGATGGCGTCGTTGCTAAGCAACAATACTTTCATTTACCTACGTGTTCGGACAGATCATCTGGTAAATATGCCATAACTGGTACCGCTTTATATGTTGTGTCCTTTTGTGTCTTAAATACATTAATGTTAAGCATGTCTAAAATAATATTAAAGGAAATTATGGCAAACCATACAATCATAACCTGGGTCCATATTTATAACAAATTCTTGTATTTGCAGACTGCAACTGTTCGGCCTCGACAAGCAGTTGTGAATTTATTTGCAGTAAACTAAACACTTGCCTGAAACATGACGCTGCGTCAAGGTATCAAAACATTTACACGGGCTCTCCGCCCGGTAGTTGTCAGGTATTGTGCCACACGAAGTGGTGTCGTGATGCATTCAATGAGGATAAAACTATGACAGTTCTTCCGGAAATATTGGATGCAATGTGTGCAAATTCGACGAATAAAAGCTGATGTGTCTGAATCGACAACAGCAGTGTTACGCGTGGCGATGCTATCACGTGGCGGAGCTAAAAGTCTCAGGAAATGTTGTTGTTGTATTATTTTGACAGTATTGATTTATTGCATTCGCCTTGGGTCAAAAGTACTTATACGCCTGTTAGCTAAGTATAGATGTTACTGTTGTTATAAAATTGTAACCGCAGTTACAACTTTATGACTGCAGTTATAAATTTGTAACGGCAGATACATTTGCAAATATAACCGTAATAATAATTTATACCAACAGTCATAAAATATGGCAATCGTCATAAAATTATAACCGCGGTTACATTTTTCTGACCAAATGCTAAACTTAGGCTCGAACTCTAAGTCTGTTTAGCGAATTTAAGCACGTCTTATATAATGCCTTTTTTTGTCAAAATTGCATTTATTTATTTAAATATACTTTTTTTATATTATAAATTCAATTAAAAGATAAATATTTTATAAATTAATGAATCAGAAAAAAGTGTAACTGCAGTTATAATTTTCTGACAACTGTCATATTATTTTACATTTGGTATAAATTGTAACTGCAGTTATATCCATAAATGTAACTGCTGTTACACATGTATGACAGCAGTCATACATTTGTAACTGTAATTTTATAACAACAGTTACATCCATATTTAGCCGCCGTGCATATATGTACTTTTGACCCAAAGGGACGCCATATTGATTCAAAAAAGTGTAAAAATATGTGTATGTGTTTTCGTTTTATGTTTATCGATGATCTATGTATTTATTTATATGTGACTGCCAATTTTTTTTAGCATCTCTGTCAATAGACTGTGTGTAGTAAAGTGCTAGTAAATATGATTTAGACGGGCATGTTTACAGAATATTGTGCTTTTAAATATTTAACATGCATACAAAGTTTACATTTATACATTATTTTACAAATGTCAGGAGGTTAACCAACCTCTCGTTTATTTAAACAGTTAATTGTGGTAATCTTATCACGTCTCTACCAATCATAGAGATATTCCCGTTTATAAAATGACTGTTACAAACTATGTAATACGAATACATTTCGAAGTGCTGATTGTGTCCTTACAAACTTAATACAAATCTACAACAGAGTTATTGTGTAATTTTTTTTCTTCTATACATAACTTGTTTAAAATAGATCTATGGAGTTTACCTTTATGTGCCATGTATGTTATCCTTTCTTTCTATTTATGATTATAACCATCACTTATTTATATATTTTTGTTCGTTTTCATCTCGTCGTTACTGTTGTGATATTTGTTGTTGTTGTTATTGTTGTTGTTATTGTTGTTGTCGATGTTGCCGTCCATTGGTTTACTGCGGTTTATCACTGCCTACTCAGAGACTGTGGGGTCGGTGACTCCACTCACTATAGATAACGTGTGAGTACTTTCACTTACTAGAAAATAAACAAGTTTGGGCATTCTTTCCATTACTTTTTTTTATTGAATGTATTCACACAGTTTAGATTTTATTACGATTCGTCAAACATATACCCGTACGATTTGAAACAAATGATGTAACATGCCAAATAAAGATTTTCACTTATCCAACGTTGTATGATTTATAAACAATTCTTTAAAATGATTTTCCTCAAAATAATATAATTATATATCTAGCACGTGCGCGCGTGTGTGCGTGTATGTCAATGTATGAATGGTACACACGACAATTATATAAGCGAGACAACTCTTACTCATATCGACTCTGTTCAAAAAGTGTCTTGGGTGGACAGATATGTCTAACTTTATATGAACATCGACTAACACCCCCCCCCCCCTTCTTTTCGCTTGTAAGTATAACGCGGGTTAACCGAATAACATGTTATAATTGATCTTTGTTTTTCCCCAAAATTACTGCATAAATGTGTGTATTAATCGCCTAGTTTAAATACATATTTTACAAGTTAGTTGTATCCGCAATAATTTACTCTATCTTCTACACATAGTGTTTTGTTATGATTTATTGCATAAACACAATTAAAACATTTAAATGTGTCACACTTATGCAGCATGAACGCATCTGGATCACAATGACTTGACAATATGCTTGACCGTTTTATTAAAAGTGTATGTGCCTTTTTTATTGTCAATTGGAATACTTTCATTGTTTTTCTTCCAAATTACATAGCAATAACGAACACAAAACTCGACGCATACATGCATTACAAAAAATTACTTTCTTTTATAAACAATAATATTCATAGGATATTCTTCCAGATCCACAGTTTAACTCTTTTATAAAAATTTAGTGTATTTTTAATACTTTAAAAGTGAAAAATGTAATTGCAGTTTTACCGCAAATGAAGTATTGAAACACTCAGGTTTAATCATTGTGTGTAATAAACGTTTTATGAAGTATCTTAGGTACGAGTTCCCGTGAAAAAAGCGCTGTAACGGAGTGGTGCTGCCCTGAAAAGCGCTGTAACGGAGTGGTGCTGCCCTGAAAAGCGCTGTAACGGAGTGGTGCTGCCCTGAAAATTGAATACTGATGAGATACGTGCAAATGACATACCGGTACATTGGGTCGGACCTTTAAAATAAAGTGCTTTCAATTGCACAACGAAGAAGACATGAACAATGAAAAAGAAAACGTTACAAAAATCTTTTAAATATGCAATGTTTATTCAAATTGTATATTATACACGGATGAAAATGTGAAAGGGGAAAATAAATAAATAATAATGGGCGAAATAGCCAACGTTTAATAGAAATGCTCTACTTCATTTCTATAAAGAGGAAAACGGCTAACGACACTGGTTAATTACATATATAACATTTCATAACGTTGGCGATGTGACATTGACAAAAAATTCGCTGACAACTGTTGGATATTTTACGAATCCCTTTGTCCATCATCGTTTCTTAGCAAATTATTGTATTGTAATAACATTTGATATTGTGTCATAGTGAGTTTGTTTTCTGCAGATAATACATATACATCGGCCGGAATGTGTATGTGTTGTAAAAAAAACCCATTGGCTATCTCATATAGATCTGTTAATGATCTGCTATCTGGCAGGCTTGTTACTAAGTATATTTAAACGTAACTATCGATGTTTTGTATTTATATTGTGTAGTTCAATCAGTCATCAATTAGCATAAACATTTATGAAAATCCCTTATAGGACAGGAGATTTGCACGGTTTTATATACTTTTAAGCTAATTTCAATGATTCCTAAGTAATGTAAGCATTAAATATGTCACACCATATATGTATTATAAAAACAGTATCAATATTTTTCCATTTACGATAGCCGTTAATAACATTGACATTTTCCTTTGCAAATACACGAGTGTTTGCAAATGAGCATAACTATTATATTACTCAAACGTGCGCGATATTAACAGTCTACCAGTTTGTAAGACACAACTCCTCACAGTGATCTCCCTTCTTCGCAGCCATGACGCTTAGAAGGGCAACCTCCGCATAGAGATTTGACTGTTCCCAAGCATAATAAGAATCTAATCCCTGTTGCCACTAATTTCCATATGACTATAATCGGATCACATGGTGCAAATTAAAATGGTGGACACACCAAAGAAAACAACTTGGACTCCTTAAAATCCTTGCGTTGTTATGTTTACCTTTTGTTACCAAAAATTGTTTGAAGAATTTCGGTTATTAGATTAGCATATGTCGTTAGGCGGTCGGGCAGGCGGACTGGCGTAGCACTTTTTGTTTCCGCTCTTAGCTCGAGAATGGATTGAGCTCTTGTAATAAAACTTCATACATAGAGGCCTTATAGCGAGACTTCGCTTGGGAATGCATATGGGGTGGGTGGGATCAAGGTCAAGGTCGCTGTTACTAAAAATAGAAAACCGGTTTCCGCTAAATAACTTGAGAACACATTGAGATATTTTAATGAAACTTTGTACAAATATACCTTATATAGAGCCCTCGCTTGGGATTGCATATGGGTTGGGTGTGGTCAAGGTAAAGGTCGCTGTTACTAAAAATAGAAAAACGGTTTCCGCTCAATAACTTCAGAACACATTGTGATATTTGAATGAAACTTTGTACATAGATACCGTATATTGAGACCTCGCTTTGGATTGCATATGGGTTGGGTGGAATAAATGTCAAGGTCGCTGATATTTAAAATAGAAGAACGGTTTTCGCTGAATAACTTGAGAACGCGTTGAGATATTTGTATGAAACGTGATACATATATACCTTATATTGAGACCTCGCTTGGGAATGAATATGGCATAGGTGAGATCAAGGTCGCCGTTACTAAAAGTAGAAAAACGGTTTCCGATCAATAACTTGAGAACGCATTGAGATATTTGAATGAAACTTAATACATAGATACCTTATATTGAGACCTCGCTTGGGATTGGATATGGGATGGGTGGGGCCAAGGTCAAGGTCAATGTTACTGAAATTAGAAATACGGTTTCCGCTTAATAACTTGAGAACGCATTGACATATTGTAATAAAACTTAATGCATAGATATCTTATATCAAGACCTCGCTTGGGATTGCATATGGCGTGGCTGGGATCAAGTTCAAGGTCACTGTTGCTAAAAAAACGGTTTGACCTCAATAACTTAAGAACGAATTGAGATATTTCAATTAAACTTCGTACATAGATACCTTATATCGAGACCTCATTTGGGATTGCATATGGGATTAAGGTCAAGGTCACCGTAACTACTAATAGAAAAACGGTTTCCGTTCAATAACTTGATAACACATTGAGATATTTAAATAAAACTCCACATGTAGATACCGATACTTCGCTTGGTATTGCATATTGGGTTGGTGGGGTCGAGGTCACTGTTACTAAAAATAGAAAAACGGTTTCCACTCAATAACTTGAGAACGCATTGAGATATTTTAATGAAACTTCATACATAGATACCTTATATCGACACCTCGCTTGGGATTGCGTATGGGGTGGGTGGGATCAAGGTCAAGGTCACCGAAACTTAAAATAGAAAAGCGGTTTCCGTTTAATAACTTGATAACACATTGAGATATTCTAATGAAACGTTATATGTAGATACCTTATATGTAGACCTCGCTTGGGATTGCGTATGGGGTTGGTGGGGTCAAGGTCACCATTACCAAACATTTTATATATGCTTACTTTAATTCATTTCGTTCGAAAAATTCGGTTTTCGTGGAATTTCCATGTTTCTTGTTTTATAATTAAACCCTAAATGTATTCACATGTAAGGACCAAACAATGCAATATTTCTGAGAGAGATTTATAAAGTAGTAATTAACAATCACACGTTTCTTATAATAAATCCCTTACGGTCAATGGTGAAGTAACCGCACGAGTATGGTAGTAGGAGTTATCACACATATTGATTCACCATACTCAGGTTTATAAACCCAATTGAACACTGTGCACAACACATTACGTATTGGAATAACGTGGGTAATCACTCAGGCCAGTTGCAAACAATGCATCATAAAAGGGAACCCAGTGTTTAAAAAAAATAAATTCCTTGGCCTAAAATAGACCTTGATTAGGAAGGTTGCATTATATCGTAAAGCACATGTTTCAACTGAATAAACGAACTGAATAGAAAGCGTGGGTTATCCCATGTAATGTTATTATTCATTGGGGAAACACTTAATAAAAAAGAAGCACTTTTATCCATGTTATTATTCGTATGGGTGTTCGTGTTCAGGACACGCGTTTCCCTGGTACCATATTTTAGCGGCTGTCACTGTCACTGTCGAGTAGTAAGTCTAGTGTTATATTTTTTTCCAGAAATATATATACCTATATTTTTTTTAATCAATTACATGTTGTTGATACACATTGTCGAACAGAGGTGTGTACATCCTTCTGATAATTATTGCACATTGTAGAATTGCTATCATTTTTGTATTTAGATGCCACATATCATCTAAATTACGAATATAATATAGATCGGTAGTGGTTTAATTATCTCGCTCTAAGTTTACGTCATAAATATTGAAACATATGCATCAAATATATTTTGTTAATTTCTGTTAAACAATAAACACAAAATCATTTGAATTCGTTAGTGTCATAGTCATTTGTAGTAATTTCTGGTTTCCTCCTACTTTATCATCCTTAGTATGCTGTTTAACTGTGGCGTAAATATCTTCCGGTTCCGGTTAACATGGCTGTCACGAAATATTTCATGTAGAAAATTCTTTATTAAACAGGACATGCATCCAGTGTTTGTGAAAAAGTGTGCTGTAATTGGATATATTGGACTAAGTTGCATCAAATGTATGTATGTACAAAGTGTTTTCTAATTGAATAATTGCGTAAAAGCTGTCTTTCTAAACAGTAATGCTGTAAAGCCGTTATTTTCTGGGTGGAGAAAGCGTCTATCCATGAACACAAAGAATTGAGCGGGAACGTCACCAATCAGTCAACTCGTCTCGCATGAATAATCAAACATTTTGCACGCATGAATAATCAAACACTTGCAGTCATACCGTGTGAAATACATAATACATAGCCGGTTGGTCAATTTCACCCCGGATTAAGATACCGCTATTCTAGCGGGAAATGAATAAGCGGATGCATTCCTCCACGGCCAGCGAGGCTACGAACGCGGACACTAGCTTACTAGAAAACACCGTCTTCGAAAGTAGCGCAAATAAGCTAAATAACGGGAAGGCAAAAGGCAAAAAGAAAAATGCTAAACCCGATTCAAAAAAGCAGAAAACTATAACAACTTTTGTTACAAGTGGCCCCGCAGGGATTGACAGCTCTACTGAGAGTGTCATTGAGAAACAGCTCGATGAAATAAACGCAAAACTCTCAAAGGTGCTCACAAAAGACGATTCCATTTTCATAAAAAATATCATTAAAGAAACCTTAGAACAAATAAAAGACAAATTCCTCGGGAACGTACTAAACCGTATTGAAATCCTTGAAGGAATGGTGTTTGAACAGAAAAATGATATAGACTCTCTGAAGAGCGAAATTAAATCAAAAAATAAACAACTTGATGAAATGGTGGCCCGAATTCAAACTACAAAACCTGAGAAAAGTAAAGAAATCGAAAAATACGAAGAGCAAGCAAATAGCGCTGAGCAGTACAGCAGGCGGAACAATCTCCGAATGACCGGCGTGCCTGGCGACCAAGACCGACAGTCTTCAGCTGCAGTGGCCAACCAAGTCGTGGCCATAATCAACGAAAAACTGGGCATACCGATTGGCACCGGCGACATTGACATCGCGCATAGGCTAGGACATTTCAAACACGGACAAACCAGACCTGTTATCATCAAATTCGTCAGAAGGCAGGTAAAAAGTGACATCTTGAGAAAAGCAAAGATGTTTAGAGGATCTGGTATCTTCGTAAATGAAGATCTCACAAAGACAAATGCACATGTTCTGGCTTCCGTGCGCCTCAAGGATCCTGATAATGTTGAGAAAGCTTGGTCGTTTGAGGGCAAGATCTACGCTGTGTTCAGGGGTAATCAGCATCCAGTGCAAATAACATACGTAGACTACAAAAACTGGCTAAGTAAACCCTGGCCCCAAAAAAGCTATTCGGAATCAGTGGAAAATGCAACAAACTCCAGAAGATCGCCGACTAAACATAATTGATAAAACAATACCACCGTTTGTGCAAATTGATGCTCCAACAAACGAATACGCCCGCGTGTGATATTTATAATTCTGTCAGTTTCTTGTTTCTCGTTATATTTATTGCAATTGTACTATTTTTAACCAGTATTAGCCACTCATCTGCTACGCGCCAGTCAACCTGAATAGATGCGTAATATTGATTGACGCCAACCAATGCAAGGGAAGTAACTGCTGCGAGTAATTTGGAATGTTACTGACAGCAGATAGTCTTTTTTTTTATACGTTACCTCCCTTTTTCTTAAATTTGTCATGTTTTTCGAAATAACAATTTGGGAAACACTGTTTCTAGTGAATTTATTTGAGGTGACGATAGCCAATGAAGTATTTCTTCATTGCTGACACATATTACAACGTGTATTAAACAAAATACTTTGCATAAAGGTTTGTCCTGGACTACAATATTGTAATACATCAATGTTACTGAAATTAGTTATCTTTCTCCACTTTCAATACTAGCTTAGTTCATAATTATACAAGTATATCCTTAATATCACTGTTTCCTTCACGCTGTTTGCTATTAAATCTAAATAACAAACAATTGCTCCTGGTAGTATTTAAACATTTATCTGATTATTGCAAATATTGCTATATTAAGTATAATCCTCTCTAATGTATTCACCATTGTCGTTCTAAGTATACTATCAATTATACTTAATTCATGCATCGTAATTTTATGTGTAGTGTTCAAACACTTAACCACTGTTAAAGTACCTTCATTTACAATTCGCTTAATTTATTATGTTATGAAAGCTAATCACATATACGAAATATATAAGTTTATATGTACATTCCTCTAAGAAGGTCTTGCTATCAGTGGTCATGCAAAACAATTACAATTCACCGAACATATTTTAAACTGATTATAAAATAAATATATTTGTTAAAAGGCTTCTGTTTCGCATTCGCAAGGAAGCTCCTGAGTGTTAAGTGATAATTGTAATAGCATAAAGTTGTTTATCATATCAGGTTTTGTTATGGACTAGCAAGAAATATATAGAAGGTTTGGTGATCTTTTAGTGATAGGAAATTGTGCTTGCTTCATGGACCTTTTTTAAGTGTGTAATATTTGTTTATACATATATGGATGTCTAACAAAAATTCCCATTGTATACTTGAAGACACATTTAAAAATCATTGAGTTTCTTCTCTACCTTTGGATATATAGAGCATTGTTTTTTATAGAAATAGTTAATATCTATGGATATTTCCTGTAGTTCATGTCTATACCATTAGCATGAATTAGCTATAAGTATTTTTTGCATTAAAATGAAATCACAGTTTGTTGTTTTTTTTGTTTGTGATAAAAATCCTCAATCTTGCAAGGTGCTTTTGCTGTTTAATATATGCTTGTAAATGTATCTTCTTCTTTAAATTGTGCTTGCTTCATGGACCTTTTTTAAGTGTGTAATATTTGTTTATACATATATGGATGTCTAAAAAAAATTCCCATTGTATACTTGAAGACACATTTAAAAACCATTGAGTTTCTTCTCTACCTTTGGATATATAGAGCATTGTTTTTACAGAAATAGTTAATATCTATGGATATTTCCTGTAGTTCATGTCTACACCATTAGCATGAATTAGCTATAAGTATTTTTTGCATTAAAATGAAATCCCAGTTTTTTTTTTGTTTTTTTTTTTGATAAAAATCCTCAATCTTGCAAGGTGCTTTTGCTGTTTAATATATGCTTGTAAATGTATCTTCTTCTTTAAAAAAAAAAGAAGCTTTTTGCATAAGATACTGTGTTTTTACTGTACTATGTACCTATTTGTGACTATAATGTTGCTTTCTTATTGTTCTACTTGTACAAATAATTTGTTCATGCTTTTTCAAAGTGCACTACAGATACTTGTTAAAAATACTCAAGTAATAATAACATAATGTAATTTCCCAATGCATTCTTATAAAACACACTCAACATAATTAAAAACAGTTATCAAAAAGTAATTCTGTATATAACTCATTCCTAAAATAAAACACATTCTACCATGAGGGGCTTTATTGTTAAATGAATTTCAATTATACATAATTATAAACCCTAAATTAGTGATAGTATAAAGATGATATAAATTGTTCTGAATTCAAATTGAAAACAACAACTTCTACTAACTGATCAATTCAAATTACAAGGACAACTACATAAAATTATAAAAATGAAAATAAAACTGGTATGTATGTGCTGTTTTTTTTTTAACATAAGAACCTAAAACAGTCTCAATTTATTTTATTTTTTTTCTCTTTCTTTTTTCTTCCATTACCTAACTTTTCTCTGTAACTATGAGCATCCTTAACCCTAACAATAATAGGACAGGCGTCTTGAGCATAGGAGTTGTACATGTGAAGCAAGGTTATATACTTACCTACTCTACTTTAATAAATGACAGATAAACTAAAAATTCTATCTCTAAATTGCAGAGGTCTAAATGGCGCTTTTAAACGACATAAAGTATTTAATTATTTAAAGGAATATAAGTGTAATATTTACTGTTTGCAAGACACACACTTCTCCATAGATATGTATAACGACATCCGCGCTGAGTGGGGTTGTGATTTTTTTGCAAGTTATGGCTCAACAAATTCCCGGGGCACCGTTGTTCTTGTGTCTAACGATTTTGATTATAAAACGCATCAATGTGTCCCTGATGATAGTGGAAATTATATAGCGCTAGATATCTCTTTTGGGGAAACTCGTTTTACACTGGTATCTATTTATGGTCCAAATACAGACACTCCATCATTTTACACAAACATTTTTAAATTAATTGATGATATTGGAAATGACTCATTAATAATATGTGGTGACTTTAATATGGTTTTAAATCCGGAAATAGACTATTGTAATTATAAGAACATAAATAACCCTAAAGCCAGGGGTAAACTTTTAGAGTTTATTGAAACGTATAATCTTGTAGACCCCTTTCGTGAAAAGTATCCATCCACTAAAAGATACACCTGGCGCAGGTCACATCCCTTACAGCAAGCAAGACTTGATTTTTTTCTACTATCTACAAATCTATTCGCCTCTTTTGATTCCACTTCTATAAAACCAAGTCTACAGTCTGACCACTCCTTGATAATGTTAGACCTGATGTTTAGTGAATTCCAACATGCGTCGGGCCTGTGGAAACACAATAATTCTCTTCTCTCCGATTTAAATTATATTAACGAAATTAACAGTAAAATTATTCAGATTAAAGAACAATACGCGCTTCCTGTCTACAATGTTGATAACTTGAATTTAATTCCAGATAGTGAAATATGTTTTACCATCAGTGACCAACTCTTTTTAGAGACACTACTGATGGAATTGAGGGGAAAAGCAATTTCATACGGATCATATAAAAAGAAAGCAAATGCAAAACATGAAAAATATATCCTAGATAAAATAAATGTTCTGGAAAAAAAATTATCAGATGCTAATATGGAAGAATTAAACATTTTAAAACAAGAATTTGAAAATATAAACGAACAGAAAATAAAAGGTTATCTCACTAGAGCAAAGTCAAAGTGGATTCTTGAAGGTGAAAAACCAACGAAATATTTTTGTCATCTTGAAAAACAACGCGCAGCTGTAAAAACTATTTATAAATTAGAAGATGAAAATGGAAATGTTACAACTGACCAAAAAGAAATTTTAAATAAAGTTAAAGAATTTTATCAATGTCTTTACCAAAGCAAAGATACTTGTGAAACTAAAAGTTTTTCAAATTTTATTACAAACATAAATGTTCCAAAATTAAATGATACAGAAGCGCTTCTACTTGAAGGAAATATATCTGTATCAGAAGCAACTAATGTCTTAAAAAACATGTCTAATAATAAAAGTCCGGGCAGTTCAGGCTTTACTGTAGAATTTTATAAGGTCTTTTGGAAACAAATTGGTACTTTTGTAGTAAGATCTCTAAATGAAGCATTTCAAAGTGGGAAATTAACTGTTACTCAAACGCAAGGGATTATTACATGCATTCCAAAAGGTGACAGATCTAGATTATTTTTGAAAAATTGGAGACCAATAACACTTTTAAATACTATTTACAAAATTGGCTCAGGTGTTATTGCAAACAGGATGAAAACATGCATGGATAAACTTATACATAGTGATCAAACAGGTTTTATCAAAGGTCGATACATAGGTGAAAACACAAGGCTTATATTTGATATTATGAACTTTACTGAAGAGAAAGATATTCCTGGTTTGTTGCTTTTAATCGATTTTGAAAAGGCTTTTGATTCTCTGTCGTGGTCATTTGTCGATGAGACACTTTCTTTCTTTAATTTTGGTCCTGACATCAAACGTTGGTTTCAAATATTTTACAAAGATGCCAAATCCGCAGTCATACAGTGTGGATATTTATCTGAATTCTTCCCTATTCAGCGTGGATGTCGCCAAGGAGACCCATTATCTTGTTACATCTTTATTCTTTGCGCAGAAATATTATCTTTAAAAATAAGAAATAATAACGACATCAAAGGTGTAAACATCAATAACATAGAACACAAACTCTCACAATTCGCAGATGACACAACCATTATTTTGGATGGAGCGGACAAAAGTCTTAATGAAACATTACTTACATTGTATAATTTCTCATGTATTTCTGGACTAAACGTTAACTTTGATAAAACAAAGGTAATATGGATTGGAAAGAAAAAATTCAGTTCCGAAAGTATTAAAACTAAATGGAAACTTCAATGGAACCAACACAGTTTTCAGATGCTAGGAATTCATTATCACGTCGATCTACAACAGATATTAGACATTAACTATAAAGAAAAAATAGCTAAAATGGAGAATGCACTTTTAAGTTGAAAAAAAGAAACTTAACACCCATAGGCAGAATTACAGTTATAAAAACATTATTGATATCATTATTTAATCACCTATTCACATCCCTTCCTAATCCATCATCGGAATTTATTAAAAACTTAAACACAATATTTCTAAACTTTATATGGGGTGGACAAAGTAGGATTAATTATAACACTTTATGCAAAGAATATTGTGAAGGGGGGCTCAAAATGATAAATATCAAAGCTTTTATTCATGCAATGAAACTAACATGGCTAAAAAGAGTATATGTCTCAAATGGAAATTGGTTACACATTGCAAATTCATACGTAGATTTTAAGAAGCTTGTACGATGTGGAAAACATTATTCACAAAAGTTAGCAACTACAATAACCAATCCTTTTTGGAAAGACGTCCTACAATCATTTGTCGTCTTCCAAGAAAAAATAATATTTAATGCAACGGACATATTTTACTATCCAATTTTCTATAACGAAGGAATATGTATAGGAAATAAAAGCATCTTTTTTAATTCCTGGTATATGGCAGGGTTACAATATATAGGTGACCTGTTAGATAGTGATGGTAAATTTCTAACATTAAATGAAATAAATATAAAATATAATCTGAAAATTGACTTTCTTTTATACCAAAGGTATTAAAAAGGCCATATTTACAAAATTCAAATCACACAATATACACGAAACTGACAGAAGCAATTATAAAATGGAAAGACCTTTTATACCACCATCATTTAAAGTAATTTTAAGCAAAGAATCGGGGGCAAAACGAATGTACAACATCCTAAAAAGAACAGAAATCGAAATGCCAATAAAACAAAAATGGCCTAGTAAATTAAACACTATAATAAGCAATGATGAATGGAAGGCGATTTTCCTTTTACCTTTCACAATCAATTCTGATTCACAATTTCAATGGTTCCAGTACAGAATAATTCACCGAATAATCGGAACGAATTACTTACTTTTTAAAATGAAATTGTCGGAATCCCCTACATGTTCCTTTTGCAAAAATAGCGAAGAGACCATAGAACACATATTCTGGGAGTGCCCCACCTCAAAGTTTCTTTTAAATAATCTGTTTCCGACTACAATTTTTCCTTACTGTAACATGAAAAATTTCATACTAGGTTATACAGAAACAAAAAGTGATGCAGTAAATAATATTTTCATTTACACAAAACTTTACATATACAAATGCAAAATGTCATTATTGATTCCTTCTGTTGAAGGTGCAAAAAATTACTTAGCATATAAATACGAGCATCAATGGAATGCCGCACTTTTAGCAGACAGAATCAATGATTTCGAATCAAAATGGAAATATGTGTTGGATAAAATACCATGTCTTGCTCGTCGATCGGGGCACTAATTTACGTAAGATATTTTAACTAATGACAGATGTTTGTTGGTGTCTTTATTTTTGTTATAGTTCCTCCAAAAGTTAAACATTAGCCTTACTCCCATTATTAATACATTGAAAACTATCTATCTCTCCTTAACAATAATCTTTTATTTTTAATACAATATCTTTCTGAAATATACTTCTGTGAAAGTTGGCGTAAATTTCGTAAGGTTTTAAAGAATTACCTAAATAGCTAACTGTCCAACCTGACATGCTATTGATGTTATACACCACCAGCTCTCTGAAAGAAAATACATCCTATGCTCATATGCCAATGTCCTAGTTGCACGTTTGTCATGTATTCTTAGTACAACTTGTATATGTAAGTGATGCTCGTATGTGATTATATAAGTCCTGAAATACCGTGTTTTTTTGTGTGTTTTTTTTTTTTTTTTTTCTAAAATGTTTAAAAATCTGTATATTTCAAAGATTTATATTCATAATAATTTTCCCTATCCTCTGTTAACCTACTTCAATCTACATTTTTCTATTTTTTTTTTTTTTCAACTGTCGATCTGTACCTGTAGTAAAATCGTTTCTGAATATTTGAATGTTTATGACGATTTGCTGAATTACGTGTGATATGTCACATAACATGTTACTGTAAAATATTACACGTCTTGTTGAATGTACATCATCATATGAAAATGACCTATGTTTTGTATAATGTATTGTATATATGGAAATAAAATCATTCGACATTGAAAAAAAAAAAAAAAAAAAAAAAAAAAAAAACTGTGGCGTATTCTCAGGTTCAACTAGTTATGTACATATATCTCACCTCCTACATAAATGACGCGATCCGTTTGGCTAAGAGAGGTCACATGACATGGTGTATTTTCCATACTTCACGGGTAAATTTCAAATTAGAAAGTAAAACAAAATGGCGACTGCTGGATGATATGTTGTAATTCTTTATCAACTTGACATGACATCGCATATATTTTATGTTTAAATGCAGATTCCAAACAAATTTAACTTAATACTGTGAACGAATTGTCTAAAGTTCATCAACTATACAAATAAAATCATCTTACCTCGGTTTTTGTGATGTTTATCAACATGAAAAGTGTGTCTGACAAATTCAAAATACTGCTTTGTTCGTATCATGTTTTAATAAATTCAATTTAAGAAATCCATTTTCACATTAAACATATAATTTCAATTTTCCATATGTTCATTTCATTGAACTTCCACGATTAGTTACAATGTCTTTAATATCCAATGCGCTTTAATGGAAGACTCTCCACTTGTTTTATTAGATGACGTTACTTACATGACGTATTGTCTGTTTCTTGGTAGACACATTGCTTACAGTCAGTTCAGTTTGTTAAAAGGGGCACTCTTGGATAAAATAACTATTGAATATTAGCCTATCATATTTTTACTATCTTTACTAATTTGTACCATGAATTAGTTCATTAAAAATTAAAGATTTAATAAAAGTTTCTATTACCAATAGGCCTAATTATTTATTACTCAATGACTAATATGGGCGTACCTAGATAAAATTAAAAGAAACCAATGAAAGGTAGTCGGTGAGATATATTCGTTACACTGTTAGTAACTGATGGTGTATGGGATATACACCCTCAGTGACTTCATACCATACTCGCTGCGCTCTCGTATGGTATGAAGTCACTGAGGGTGTATGTCCCATTCACCATCAGTTACTAACAGTGTAACTAATAATATGGAAAATGTAACATGTTTTTCAAAGTTTCTACATGCATACAATATAAATGGGAACATACACTCGTTAGTTCAGCTTTATAAACTGTTTAATTTAAGAAATATTTTTTTCGATTTTGAGCAGCTTAACTGTAAAAAAAAATCCGATTTTGAGTTCTGATGCCTATGAATTAAACCACGAGGGCGTTATCCCGAGTGGTTAAACATACGCGCATCATCTTCATCTGGGTTGTTTATTAACATATATTTTTACATTAGTTTTAAAGCGAAAATTATTTTGATTTCTAGTATGACCTGACAACATATTCTGCTATTACAATGCGAACTATATTTTACTTGTTTTGCAATTTAAGAACGGATTTTTTTCTTTGTCATTAGAAAACTCTGCGCATGTCATGTTAGAATTTAAAAATTGTTGATCAATACGCGAAAACTAGTTTATTTAGTATTAAGCAATCAATAAATCTATGAGTTGAATATTATAACACTCGGAAGTAAGATTGAATTTCCAATTGGTAAAATGGATCGTAAATTAATACCAATACAGAATACAAAGCATTTACACATAAATGCACATTGCGACTATCAAAATGGTAGGTTAAGATTTAAGTAATAAACACAACACACCTGAAATATTATATCATGTACTGAAATTACTTTGTATATACAGTATTTTCATACTTATAGAAACACAGATATTTCTAGACTGGAAATATACGATACGTCATTGTTTGGAATTAAATTTAAACATAACATTTCGTTAAATTTTAATCATTGTATATTTTTTAGACATTGTTGTCTTCCTCCAAAAAGCTCGAAACTTCTGAATGCCCGGGATCATAAAATTATTGAAATTATATTAGAAACTAAATATTGTTTTATATTTGGCAAAAGGTCCCGTGTCATGTATTCATTAAAGGGACAATGTCATCGAAAAGGGCCTCAAGGGGGCTTTTCTTTTTTAAATCTTAAATTCAGATATTAATTCTGGCATATAATAACGGTTAAAAAAGGGTATACATAATGGGGAAAGAGAGTACACATTCTGAGATAAAAATCAATTTATAATATGGGTTGTGTTTGTTTGGCCCTTTTCCGGTTTACATTTTGACGTCAGTATTGTGAGCATTTGGTATGAACCATAGTTTATACACGACCCCTAACCAAGCATGATAGCGCAGTTGTTTAAAGCGCTGGGTACTGTCATTTCTTCGTATGTCTCCTAAGTCATGAGTTTGATACCCGCTTGGGTTTTTTCAGACTTTTTTGCTAATTTGCTTTTATCGTATAGGGTAACTCGCCCTTCAGTCGAATTTGCTCCGGAGTCGAACATTTTGTTCTTTGTAATGTGTAAAGATGGGTTTAGTTTGACATGTTATAAGACAGTTTAACGAAAAATCCATCATTTTTAGTCAAAGCTAAAAACATAAGCGAAATATGTCATCAAAAATTTTCTCACGATGACATTGTACATGTTGCACTATTTATAATTCCGCGAGGCGGGAAATTCAGATTTTTCAAATACGATGCAACTTGATACCATCGACATTTTGGTCAGATACGTTTGCAGCATCCACTAAGGACTAAATATTGAAAACATTAATTTAATCTAAAATTATAAATGGCAGTTTTCAGTGTTTTGTTCTATTTTCATAGATTTCTCAATTAAATCTGCGTAACAAGTCAATTAGCCCTTGAGACGAACGCAGTTCGCCCTTATGATGAACAGGTCTTTAACTCCTGTTATATGTATAATACATGGGTTTTAACAACAAATCATATGTAATTTAACATGATTCCATATATAAAGAATCGCCTAGTTCAAAAACAAAAAGCAGCACACAATGTTTTGTATCTTCTATTTACGCATTTTTTCTTTGTCCCGATAAGTTCTAAATATGGTAATGTTGTTGCCATGTTCGAATAGACGCTAGAAGTGCCCGTGTAATTCATCGTCTTTTTAAACACTTTTTTCTGTCAGTATTTAGACAAAGTTACTTTTTAAGTTCTACAAAGGACTCTAGATGTGATTGTTTTAATTTTATTGTGTCTAGGCAATAGGTAATCTGATCAATGCTATGGCAACTTGTGTTTGTGTTAGGGGCGAATGTGTTTGACGCATGGGCGAATTCAGTGCGTATTGGTTTGTCAACTAAATTCAAAGCAAACAAGCCGGGAACCAAACAGTTTGTCTAAAAACAGTGTCATTAGATATGTAGCGTATGGCCTGCACCAGCTGAGTCCCGGCTTTGTGCAATGAGCATTGAATTGAAGAGGTAAAGCGTTAACCTGTTCGACTTAAGGGCGAGTTACCCTATGTTATTGTGTATTTTATATTATGTGTTATTTTTTTAATGCACATTTCTTAGTATAGCACATGTCTATCAAATAATCTCATTTATAGGCCAATAGGAATCCAATTTGTTGTTGATATAGTCCCTTTAAATGTACGTTATATTTGGTTTTAGATATTGAATATTGTAATAATTATCATGGGCAAACAAGTCCATAGTAGTGCATTATATGTGTGCACGTTATTGATAGCGTAGATATGCACTATGTTTGACAACTTTTATTTATTATCCGTTGCTTTATCTTATATAATTTCCGTTGCAGCACCCATTTCCAGAAGAGCCGGATCGTAGCTCTCTGAATTGCATAGTACTTATTACGCTGATGTACTCGTACAAACATTGGGGACAAATACATGCTTGTTTTCTATTTCGGGTTATTATATGCTATCTTTAAGCGGTAATTATATAATTACTGATTTTTCAATGGAGTTTTTGTATAATTGTAATTGTTAATATAAATTCCCGTGTACTAGTAATAAGTTTGTGCATTCTTTGGTTTCGTAATATGTGGATTGATTTGCTTTTATATGAAATTGTTTTAGATTATTAAGAGAATGTTTACCCAATAGCTATGAAATAAGTATTATAAATACGTGTTTAGATCAATTACTCTATTGACTCCACATAACAATGGAACTATAAATGTACGCTTCACTCGCAAACGTTTTATAGAAAATGAAGGCGTGTAAACGATTGGTCTGGCCCCGTGTTCACAAAACTTTCTGACATCGATTTTCGATCTCAGCTGACCTCAATTTCAAAATGGTTTGTGAACACCAAATCTGACATCGATGTCACTGAAAATCCATTTTCATCGTCAAGTAAAATGGATTTTGAGTAAATTGGATTTTGTCAATAAAACGTTTTGTGAACACGGGGCTAGGTATATGAATTATGTATTGTTGACATTGTAGAATATATGTGTGTCTGTCCTGGCTGGCGTGATGGTCACAATTGTTGCCACTGTTGTTGTTGTCTGGTTTGTACTGGTTGCCATGGAAAAACTAGGAGGCAAGCACATTTTACAAAAGTTTTTATTTTTTATTTGCAATAATTTATGCTTTAATATGTAACATGAGGTACGTGTAATCCCTAATGAACGTTTATTGTATTTTGTTGTGATTATAATGAATTTTCTACACAGTAATAGAAATACGCTGTGAATAATGTCGCAGTAAACGATTTAAACATGAAATTGTACATAACTATTTCCTGGTTTATTTTATCTTTACAGATGAGTCGCCCTTGTCTACAGGTAGTTTCAATTCTGAGTCAGACACTAATACAGTAACATGCATATCCGTTCCTGACTAAAGGTGATCAATAAGAAATGACAAACATTGACTTTCCTCTGTAAATGTCGAAAAAAAAACACAACTTATTCATGCTTGTCAGGGTCCTATGGTAACCTGTTACTTCAGTGGGACACTGTCAATTTCTCTGTCTGACACAGCTGGAAAAGCTGTCCTGGACAAGCAACTAATGCTTAGTTCGCCGGAAATGTGTTTCTGTGTGTGTGTGTTTTTTTTTAAATATCTGTAACTGTGTGATGGTTGTAATGTTCCCTTTTATAGTCTTGATATTTGAACGATCTTGTTGACTTGCGATTCAAATACCTCGAAACTGTTTTTAGAGAACCGTTGGTAAAAATGATATATCAGCGTGCACACATACATTGTATTTAAACATTATCATTTTTTTTTACATTTCAATTTTAAATATTTGTTCCATCTCATTTATTTGTGAAGACCATCCCATCGATACAGATATAATCCAAGTGATAGAGTCTGTTGGGACAGATTTGACGTCACATTTCAATTTCACGTGCGTGGTGACGACATCGTGCGATACGTGCACGATGGGTCTTTACGTAGGAAATACTTTAAATCTTACTCAAGGTAACCATAGAAACCCAACATATTTAAACCTGTGTGAGTTGTTTTAATTTAATTGTTGACACGCATATCACGTATAAAAGCATTTCTTCTTTTTCAATAATATCCGTGAGCGATGACCTACTTACATCCTAGTGTACATCCATTATTTACAAAAACGTGGCTTTAAATCACGACTGCTAAGTCTTTTAATAATCCTCATTAAACATATCTTGATAGCCAGCTGACATACCAGTGTTTTGTATGACGTATCTTGATAGCCAGCTGACATACCAGTGTTTTGTATGACGTATCTTGATAGCCAGCTGACATACCAGTGTTTTGTATGACGTATCTTGATAGCCAGCTGACATACCAGTGTTTTGTATGACGTATCTTGATAGCCAGCTGACATACCAGTGTTTTGTATGACGTATCTTGATAGCCAGCTGACATACCAGTGTTTTGTATGACGTATCTTGATAGCCAGCTGACATACCAGTGTTTTGTATGACGTATCTTGATAGCCAGCTGACATACCAGTGTTTTGTATGACGTATCTTGATAGCCAGCTGACATACCAGTGTTTTGTATGACGTATCTTGATAGCCAGCTGACATACCAGTGTTTTGTATGACGTATCTTGATAGCCAGCTGACATACCAGTGTTTTGTATGACGGCATAAGCATGTTCAAAAGTTGGGCTAAACAAACTACACACTTTTCATGTTATATGTTATTTTAGATGACGCCACAGTCTGCTCTATCACACCGAGGACAGACTTGGGGTATAACCAGAGTTGTGTGTTTGATGTTGCCGCGGAGGTGATACTGCAACAACGTAGTATGGATATTTCTTGTGTCCTACTTTATGATGGCGTCGTTGCTAAGCAGGAATACTTTCATCTACCTACGTGTTCTGATAGATCATCTGGTAAATATGCTATCACTCTCACTCATTAAACTTTTTATGCATAGCTTTTAAATCGTATGCAATAAATGGATGTTGGTTTATGAATGCAATGAAATGAAGATAGATTAATTGTTTGATGTTACGAGATTAATCAACGAAAAGTTTACCCAGTGCCAAAATTGAAGTGTATATTGCATTACATTATATTGTAATAACTATTACATCATGACATTCTTTATCCTCAAATACGTGTTTAACAATTGTCAAATGTAGATTTGGCAATACATTGGTATGTTACTATCTTATCATATATTGCATTACTATTATGAAAACATATAATGTATGTTCAGTTTAAAACTTCAAACAGATCCTAAAGTCAGTTATATTTCATAGGTTTTGTTGAAAATAAGAATTTAGGCTTGTGTTTTTTTCCCCGTAATTCTAGGTTATAATTTTCTTGCAGTGGATCGCTTTTTGTAGTTTTAAATATTATTAAAGAGATCTATGCGAATCTACACTTTTATCCATTACTTGCGTTAGAAACTACTACACTTATTGAAATTACAGACTGCGACTGTTCGGCCCCTACAAGCAGCTGTGACCGAATGTGCACTAAAATAGGAACTTGCCTGAAACACGACGCCGGTTCAAGGTATCAAAACATTACCACGGAAGATCCCACCGGCATTTGTCCGGTATTGTGCCATGTGAAGTGGTGTCGGGATACATTCGACGGCGATAAAACTGTGACAGTAACTCCGGAAATAATAGATGCAATGTGCTCAAACTCTAGCTGATTTGTCTGAAGTGACACAAGCAGTATTGCGCATGTGGATGCTATGCCGTCGCGGAGCCTAACGGTAAATAAATGTTGTTGTTATTTATTTGCCCAGTATTTATTCAAAACACTGTTGTTCTTTTAATTATTATTGAGTGCTAGTGCATATATTTTAGATAGGTTTGTTAGCCATAATTATGTGAATTTAAATATTGAATATTCACATGCACAAAATAGCACACATTTATAATACAATTATTTTATTTGTAAACAAAAATGTCAGCAAGCACATAAAATACCAGTTCACACCATCTTTCTTATATTTTAGCAGGTAATGGTAATATATTTTGGTGTTTTCTTGTCTATACAAAGTTTATTTAAAACAGATCTATCTATGTTATCTGTTTTTGCCATGTACGTTATTATTTATTTATAATTATAATAATCGTTCATTTATATTGTGTCATTCCTTTTCACCTAGCTGTTACTGTTGCTATAGTTCCTGCTGCTGATGTTATTGTTGTTGCTGCTGCTGTCGTCAATTGATTTATTGGGATATATCCTAGCCTCATGATAATAAATATAATATACTAGTTAACTAAAAAATAACTGATAGTTACGATTTAAGCCTTTGCTTTAGCTACAATGTCTGTTGTTTTTCCTTCAACCCGCTTCATACCGAACATAAGAAATGAAAAAGAAATGAATGACATTTCTGAAGAGAATAATCATTACGTTAAATGTTGGTACCAAACATGTGTAGGTTTGACATGGCAAATACCCCCAATAGTTACATTAGCACAAGTGTGCAGTGTCTGTTTTTAATCGACGGGCAATACAGGCCTAGTTCGTAATGTACACCTTGTACAATACTATGACTTCCGTAGGTGGGTATATTGAAATTTGTGTTCATTTAATACCGTTTGATACATTCCACAGCTGAAAATTTAACAAAAGAAAGCAGACTAAATGCGGAAGTGTGTATAATACAATAGAATACTTTAATACTGACCAAGCTGGCTCGTTTATACCTAATTCGCAAACAGTACAGGCCCTTGCCGATTTTATCGAAAGGGAAAGCAGCGGTGATTTTTTTTGGAATCTGACAGGCGCCGATCTACAATCCTGCTCGGCGACGGTTCGATTGACATATTCACCGCACGGGCGCCGTACGGTCATCGGCAGGTTGCCGCCCGTTGCCCATGTCAGTCAGCTAGAACCGTCCGGCGCCCGCTTGAGTGTGTGACCACGCTAGGCAAAAAATATAATATATTATATATAATAATTATAAGTCTCGACGGGCGCCGCCCGATGCGCAAAATTGTCAGCTACAACCGCCCGATTGGAACTGCTGCCTGGAGGGCGCCGTCGGATTTTACCCGATTTTGGGGTTAACATGCACCGTCTGGCGGCACAACCTTATTTGTGACAAGGGTATTACAAAGGGCACAATTCAATTTTGATATGATTAAATCTGAAGTTGATATAGTGTTGTTTGCAAAATTTAAGCCAGAAATATATTAGTATAAACAGTATGTGAGAGAATGTTGACGGGTAACCCCGACTTAACAGTTCCATATCCAACAAACACTGATAACACAGTTATGTTTTTTTTGGTTTTAAAAATAATATGTCATTCTATAAAGTCTTGGCAGTCGGAATGGCCACACTGCCAATCAACTCGCGTCAATCGGGCCCTTGTAATTCCCCTCGCGTCCCATGCCTTTGTAGTTTACTTACGACATTGTTGAATGAAAAGAATATCTTAAACTTGGCACTGTGTACTTTTTTTCCGTAGTGAATGCTTATTATTGCTGCCTAAATGAGTTTCTTCAAATGACGTATATGCCCAATTATATAATGTTTGTTCCTCCAAAGTATAACAATTGTTGTTTTCAATTATCGACATGGTTAGACTCTAAATGAACAATAAATTATCGGAATATGTTTTTGTCTAAATATATGCTGGTTAAGAACCCAAATCCGGACACTTTTGCATGTTTTTGGGCGATTTCTCAGAATAATTGCATCAAACAAAACAATATAGTCAAACACAATAAGTTAGGATTACTCTTAAGCTTTGGTCAAATCTTAGTGAATTCTGCTATCTAACTGTCACTGAATGATGTGTCGAGAAAAGGCCTGTAACTCATATCGTAATACCGCTAGAGAGTACTTAAATCCGGACACTTAAAAAAAATATGTTTTATTAAAAACAAAAAGAATAAAGATAAACATTCAACTACAACTTGTTAATCATTAATCTTGTTCTTCTTCTTTATTTACCTTGTTCTGGTGTTTTCTTCCATTTTTTTTCTCTAAAGCTTTATATATTGGATATAATGTTTTGATTTGAATCCCCAAATTTATACATTTGAAAGGAAGAAAACAGCAACAATAATTCAATTAATTAATAATTTAATACTCCATTAATTCTGCTGAAACTTGACATACATTGATGAGACAAGTGTGTGCATCTATTGATACCATAGAATTATGGGTATTGAACGTACAAACACATTTTTTCTGATGTATCCGGATTTAAGTACGGTCCGGATTTAGGTACTGCACCAGTATTGTGGAGAAACCACAAGCATTCAACAATTTCCTCTGTTGTGTTGTACATAGCCACTGTCTCCACTACAGTCGCCCGAACATCACGTACCAGCACCACAGAGAAGCGAAGTCTGGTTTGATAATAATTGTGCACTGATAAAATGATTAACTTTCCCAGAATGCTGGCCATGAAAAATGCCATTGTTAGCGCATGAAATAAGTTGCAAGAAAAAAACAACACCTTCGTCCTTCGAAATGCAAGAAGGTGCATGGGTAAACTTCATTAGTATGCAGACAGCCGCGACAGATATTCATTCGTATTTCATTATTAAATTGACTGTGGTCTAGTGGTAAAGCACTGGACTTGAGAGCGGAATGTCCGGGGTTCAATTCACGGTCCGGAACATGTGGTTACGAAGTATGTGGAAAACGCTAGTGAACTTGAAAGTAACCCCATACTTTGCATCCGATTGTTGTGAGCCATAAACTGGTAGTACCTGGAAGCATCCTGACCGCGGCAGGAATATTAAAACATGGCGAGCATTTGCCTAAATTACATACCATAATAAATCATAGTGACAAAGAGCGAAAGTGTTATAAGTGTATAAATTCCCATGTCTAGTTATAAGACTAACAGTTGTCAGTGTGTACGCGGATGTTACATGGACAAACAAAAAATTGGGTCAAGTGGAGCTGTGACTAGGGACTGCTAGTGAAACATCAGAAACTATGATGTTGAATCATGGCCTGAAATCATCAGTATCTACGGATGAAGATATGGGAATACTTCAGATATATACAGCTGCAGTGCCATACCAGCGGAAGCCAGCATAATTGGAAAGGAAATACATATAAAGCATGGACGGCATATGGGGCAAACAATAAATAAAACGAATTATTAAAGGGACTAGGTCATCGAAAAGGGTCTAAAGGGAAGCTATTTCTAAAAACAATTTGAAAATTCAGATATTAATACTGACATTTTATATTATTTCTTCATATGGCTCTAAGTCGTGCGTTCGATTCCCGCTTGGTTTTTTTTCAGACTTTTTTTGCTAATTTGTTTTTATCAAATATCTCATTATATATTATAATTTGTTTTTATCAAATATCTCATTATATATTATATTATTTATTCTTTATTTAATGTAAATGTTTTAGTATACCGCATTTATAAATTTAATATCATTTTTAGTGTAATAGGAAACCAACTTTTCGTTGACAGTCCCTTTAAGCTGATTTACTCGGTGGCGCTGCAACCAGAGTGTGATATATATTTCAATAGACACATGTGGTGGAGATGTTTTGTCGCTGGCACGTACTTTTATTTTCATGGTATTTATACCAGATCGAGTGGCTATTTGTCTTTACAGACATTCATTTTAAATAATAGTTCAAGAACTTTTAAGATACTGAAGCCCAATTATTGTTTAAATTTCAGTTTCATTTTAATTTTGATATTCTTCATTTCCGACGAAAATCATCAAATGAAAAGAAAGTTATTGTTTCATAACACTTTAATATGCAGTTCAGTTCTAGATCAGAAACTGCACAATCACTTCAGTGGCTGTATACGCGACCAACACAATTGTAGTCCCTTTTCTCAAGTATTCGTCACCGGATCAGTATATAATCCTACCATGCACTAGACTGCATGGACTGTCGTCAGGTACATCTTCATTGTGAACGTATACGCGAAGTTCATTCAAATAATCATATACGAGTATATACCCTGCATGCATTGTTTTCGCTGATACGATACAATCATGTAAGCCACGGGACACAGGACGATATTCAATTTTGATCACGATACTGATAGTGATAATGCAGAAGAAACACACATATTTCAGTATATGATCATATTATTTTTGAGTGTTGTCACAGAAAAAATAATGACTGACGTACATGTAGATGATGATGATGATGATTATGATGATCATGGTGGTTGTGATGATGATGATGGTGATGATGATGATGGTGGTGATGGTGGTGGTGATGATGGTGGTGATGATGGTGGTGATGATGATCATGGTGATGATGATGATGATGATGATGATGATGATGATGATCATGATGATGATGATGATAATGATGATGGTTATTATTATGATTATGATGCTGGTGGTTATGATGGTGATGTTAATGGTGAAGATGATAATGATAATGAAGATGACAACAACGACGACAATATGAGGATACTTATCATTACACTAACGATGATCACAACCACAATGATATCGTTCTACTATTTCTGAACATATTCTTGAAATAAATAACTGTTTTCGAAGCCCTTGTAATGGAGGTAAACCATTGTGCTCATTATTACGGAATCAGGTTCGTGCCATTTGAAACATCGTGCTCTTACGGCAAGGGCGAGACACGAGAATTGCGCGAAACACGAAGCGAAACACGATATTCCCGCGAGACACGAAGCGAGACACGATATTGCAACACGAGATCTCGCACTGTCGCAGTATCCCATACCACGAAATCTCGCGGCAAAATATCGTGTCTCGCATCGTGTTTCGCCCAATTCTCGTGTCTCGCGGTAAAATATCGTGCCTCACTTCGAATCCCGACATGCGAAGCGAGATACGAAGATTCAGACGAGACGCGTAGCGAGGCACGATATAATATTGTTCAAATATCGCCCGAATCTCGAGTCTCGATGTAGATTTTCAAACCACGAGGCACGAAGCGAGACGCGAGAATCCGGCGACACACGAAGCGCGACACGATATTGTATCGTTCCAATATCGTCGTATTTTCGTATCGCACTAACCGGATTCCGTACATTATAAACATGGATTGTGAATTTCGTCGAAATCAATTGAAGCGCGATATATCGGGTTACACCCACCAGATACTTGTATTGACGAATAAAGCTATACATTGGTAATTATGCATTGGCAAACATAAGAATGAAGCGTAAACCTGATCCGTAAGGCGTTCTTCCTGGTTTATATTGAACAGACTATCAGGAATAAAATGGCAGGAGTGGTAAGCGTATTATTTCTTAACTTTCATTTAATTTTTAGAGTATTTAATGCTTAAACGAGAAGTTTTTTTTTACAACATTTCGATTCACGTTATACATAAATGCGTGTGACGCAATTATATCACAAACCGCTCTTATTTAAAAGAATGCATTGAACATAAACATTAAGCGTTTTAGGAATGTGTGACTGAAGTAGATATAAATACCATTTTACCTAACCATACATTATATTCAGAATGACACAGCTAATTTTAATTAGCTCGTGAAATGTTAGTCGACGCTATTTAAGATTTAAAGGGGCATACCAACGGTAGGCCGACAATACCATTTGCTGAAAGGTTCGTTGGCAGAGAATATATACTGAAACAGTGTTAAAGACGATTGTCTTGTTGAGATGAATAATCGATTCCCTAAATAGTTTGCGCTATTCAAAAATAGATAAATAAAAAAAAGTACGATATCTTGTTTAATATGTGTCTGTATTTTTGCGAAACACCGTTGGTATGTCCCTTTAAGTATTTAATCATCGTATTTAGGTGCAGTTTCATCTCTACCGGAACTGTGCATGCACATGTTGTTATTCATGTTTAACGGACGACTTATGACCCAGTGATGGGGGGGGGGGTAAATGTGAAAGTCGGCTGAAGATGTATATCAATATCAGACTCTAAACCTATCCTTTACCTTTTACCTTTAACTGTTATGATATGTAGTGAAAGTAGCTATAAGAAACAGTTAAAGGGACTATGTCATTGAAAATGGCCTCAAGGGGGCAATTTCTTACCAAAAAATGTTTGAAATTCAGATATTAATACTGACATATTTCTGAACTGTCAAAACTTGAATAATTTCACGGTGGTTGAATGCGTTATTTATATCCTCGACCAGCATTCGTGATTTTCCGATAGCATGCTTCGGGTACCGGGTAGAAATTACTACCGGCGGTGTATGATATTTAAAGCATTGTATTTAATAAAGCATGCATTTCTACCTATAAAATATTGGAGAGCGAATAGCTTAATGGTTTATTGCTCGTCACGCCGATTTAGCTTTTGCTGGTTCGAGTCCCGTCATTTGAACAGTATTTTGAAGTCCCGTCATTTGAACAATATTTTGAACAAATAGGTTATATTTTAAATGTTAAATTGCATTTTTTATAAACATTAGATTTAATATTTACATGTAGTTGTCATGTCTTTTTTTATCCTTTCTTTATTATAATTGTGTGTTCATTAAAATAAATAATTCATCACATAACAATCTAAAACAAAATCAGATAAGCGCTTCTTCGTCTTCGTCTGTCGTGTCCGTCCATGTGGTGTTATTAATATCATTTTATTCGTGGAAATCATGATTTACTATGAACAATCGTGTTGAAACAATGTACAATGATAGAAACAAAAAATACCCCAAAAACATTGCGTTAAATAAAGAAATAAAAAGAACACCTGTCTGGGATTCGAACACAGACCGCTGGGTTAACAGCCGATGTTCTTCGTCTTAAACCACTCGGCCCTGCCGACTGATGTCTGTGCAGATTTGCTTATGTTATTTACCATGTATTTTGCATATCACAAAGGCTAATCAATACCCGCAAATACGACGGAAAACGGCGACGAAAGTAAAAGTCTACAAATAACACATTCAGCCACCGTGAAATTATTAATGTTTTGACAGTTCAGAAAAAACGGACTATAATAAAGGTTAAAACAGGGTATATATAATGAAAATATGTCTTCTGTATGTTGTTTTATTTTTTTCGGACTTTTTTGCAATTTTTTTGTAAATCAAATATCTTATTGTGTATTATATTATGATCTATTTATTTAATGCATTTTTCTTTCTATCAAATAATATAATTTATAGTGCAATAGGAAACCAATGTTTCGTTGACATAGTTTCTTTAATGGGTTAATATGCATATAGTGGAGTAGGGTACCCGAAATATCTGATGGTCCTTTTTTACCTCACGTATTTGAACTATACTTTCTAGTTAACCATTGCATGTACATGTATGGTGTTAGTTACCTCACATCATATATTATGTAGTTATTCACTCGCAATTATTTGCATATGTTTTCAGTTCCGTCAAACTCAGAGGGATAGGTTCGATGACGATCTGGTAAGAATATATTTGTAAATCTAAGCGTCTACTTCGTATTTTTTTAAAAAGGCATTTGATTTAACGTTGTTTGGTTTGGAATGTTCGTTTAGAGACACGCTCATTCTTTGAGTACAACTCATTCTTTTAGTACAAGGAGACTCCATGCGGTTGCTAGTGAAATAAAATCCTGCGCGTAAAATATACTTCGCCAATATTGTACAATTATAATATGTTCAATTACGGCAAATATGTATTAAAATGCATTAATATTAATGTTATTAAAAATATATGTATATTAAAATATCTTTATTTAAGGCTATTGTGTCGTGAAGTAGTTTGTACAGCAAATATTTGTAATTGTGTCTCCAAGGGAAGCTACTTCTACTTTCCGTCTTTTATGCGGTTGCCTCCCTTGAGAACTAAAAT
>CM051029.1:44708447-44755947 GCA_027627225.1 Congeria kusceri | reverse complement strand
GTTTCTGATAATTTCCAGTTTAGAACTCCCTACTAGGAAGTTGCATAGGCTCAATTTTTATTTTCAATCTGCATGTGCCAGTGTTTACTACGGAATCCCGTTAGGGCCATCCCCTATGAAATGGTTGGTCTTAAACGCGATACTCGATAGTACGATGATGAAAACGCGAAATCAAGATACTACGCTAACGAAAACGCGACAACACGATGATGATAACGCGACATTACGATAACGAAAACGCGATGCTACGACAGTACGATGATGATAATGCGATAAAATTTCGTGCTATCACCATCGTACTGTCGCATTTTCACCATCGTAATAGCGTACTGTCGTGCTTTCGCGTTTTCATTATCGTACTGTCGCGTTATCATCATCGTACTGTCGCATTATCATCATCGTACTGTCGCATTATCATCATCGTACTGTCGCGTTATCATCATTGTCTTGTCGCGTTTTCATTATTGTACTGTCGCATCATCATCGTACTGTCGCGTTATCATCATGGTACTGTCGCGTTATCACTATCGTACTGTGTCGCACTGTCGCATTCTAACGGAATCCCGTTAGGGGCATCGCGTATGATTGGGTTGATCTTAAACGCGATACTCGATAGTACGATAATTTAAAACGCGAAATCACGATTCTACGATAACGATAACGCGACAACATGATGATGATAACGCGACATTACGATAACGATAACGAGATACTACGACAGTACGATGATGATAATGCGATATAAATTCGTGTTATTACCATCGTACTGTCGCATTTTCACCATCGCAATATCGTACTGTCGTGCTATCGCGTTTTCATTATCGTACTGTCGCGTTAACATCATCATCGTACTGTCGCGTTATCATCATCGTTCTATCTTGTAATCGTGTTTTCATTATCGTACTGTCACGTTATCATCATCGTACTGTCGCATTATTATCATCGTATTGTCGCGTTATCATCATCGTCCTGTCGCATTATCATTATCGTACTGTCGCGTTATCATCATCGTACTGTCGCGTTATCACCATCGTACTGTCGCGTTATCGTCAACGTACTGTCGCATTATCGTCATCGTACTGTCGCGTTATCGCCATCGTACTGTCGCGTTATCGTCATCGTAGTGTCGCGTTATCGTCATCGTACTGTCGCATTATCACCATCGTACTATCGCCGTCCAGTGCCTACGCACAAAACAAATTGAGCTATTGTAATGAAACTACAGATTAGGATACCTGATAGCAAGAGCTGCACGGGTGGGTGGGTCGAGGTCAGAATTCTAAAAAAAAACACACACAAAACACAAAAAATTGTCTTATATAGGTCATTTTGTCACTCAAAACATTATTGTGGGTCGAATAACCACAATTGCAAAAACTCCTTGATAACGCAATAGTACAATGATGATAACGCGACAATACGATGATGATGACGCGACAGTGCGAAGATGATAACGCGACAGTACGATGGTGATAACGCGACAGTACGATGATTATAACGCGACAGTACGAGGATGATAACGCGACAGTACGATAATGAAAACGCGACAACACGACAGTACGATATTACGATGGTGAAAATGCGACAGTACGATGGTGATAACACGAAATTATATTGCATCATCATCATCGTACTGTCGTAGTATCTCGTTATAGTTATCTCAATTTATTCTTAATTAACATGTTAAGTTAATGAACAAAAACCATTTTTCTATTTTTAGTAGCAGTGACCTTGACCCCACCTACCCAAAGGCAATCTTAAGAAATTCTATGTGCGTGGGCACCGGACGGCGATAGTACGATGGTGATAATGCGACAGTACGATGACGATAACGCGACAGTAAGATGATGATAACGCGACAGTACAATGGTGAGAACGCGACAGTACGATGACGCTAATGCGACAGTACGATGACGATAACGTGACAGTACGATGGAAATAACGCGACAGCACGATGATGATAACGCGACAATACAATAATGATAATGGGACAGTACGACGATGATAACGCGACAGTACGATGACGATAATGCGACAGTACGATGATGATAACGCGACAGCACGATAATGAAAACACGATTACACGATAGTACAATGATGATAACGCGACAGTACGATGATGATAACGCGACAGTACGATAATGAAAACAAGATAGCACGACAGTACGATATTACGATGGTGAAAATGCGACAGTACGATGGTGATAACACGAATTTCTATCGCATTATCATCATCGTACTGTCATAGTATCTCGTTATCGTTATCGTAATGTCGCGTTATCATCATCGTGTTGTCGCGTTATCGCTATCGTAGAATCTTGATTTCGCGTTTTTATTATCGTACTATCGAGTATCGCGTTTAAGATCAACCCATTCATACGCAATGGCCCTAACGGCATTCCGTAATCTTGACCCACCCACTTCATATGCAGTTCCAAGCGAGGTTTTGGTATAAGGTACCTGCCTATCAAGTTGCATTAAAATATCTCTATTTAATTTTATTCTTAAGCGACAGTACGATGGCGATAACGCGACAGTACGATGATGATAACGCGACAGTACGATGATGATTTCGCGACAGTACGATGATGATATCGCGACAGCACGATGGTGTTAACGCGACAGTACGATGATGATAACGCGAAAGTACTATGATGATAACGCGAAAGTTAAATAATGAAAACGAGACAACACGACAGTACGATGATGATAACGCGACGGTACGATAATGAAAACGCGATAACACGACAGTACGATATTACGATGGTGAAAATGCGACAGTGCGATGGTAATAACGCGAAATCATATCACATTATGATCATCGTACTGTCGTAGTATCGGGTTTTCGTTATTGTAATTTCGCGTTATCATCATCGTGGTGTCGCGTTTTCGTTATCGTAGTAGCGTGATTTCGCGTTTTCATCATCGTACTATCGAGTATCGCGTTTAAGATCAGCCCATTCATAGGCGATGGCCTAACGGGATTCTGTAGTTTACAGGCCGTGTAACACCCTTGGGAAAATCCCCCGTTAATATCGCGCGACAGGCAACATTCCTTAGACGCTGACTAACCTGCGCCTATTAATAGTATAAACGTCAAAACACTGAATCGTTCTAACAAGCATCCAGAGAACCATAGACAAATTAATAATGAATGGAGAATTACTTATTAATAAACTTACCATGAATGTTTATTTGAATAACGGCTGGTAGATCTACTTATTAAGAATTATTTAGAATTGAATTTTTTCTTATCTTCTCCTGTAAAGGCTATTCAATGTATACATAGATTTTGCATCATCCTATAAATAGACACTAGGGGATGCTCGGACGTCGTAATTTAATTTGAATGAAATTTGGTATTTACTTTACGTGCGTTTTATGAATGCATTATAAACTATAATAGTTATACACAAAAACGCTCGAGACGTATTATCCCAAAGGAACATAAATCTAATTCGCCAATATATATATTTTTTTTTTATTTTTTATTATTTATTTATTTGTTTTTAATTTTTTTTTTACGTTTATACATGTTTAAATGTAAAACATATACATGTCTATAAACAAATAAGTGTACAGTTTGATATTGTTGTTGTTGACAGTAAATGTGATTTTATGACCTATTTACCTCGGACAGTAGGCTACAGCGTTCGCTTTTCTCCACCAAGGGTTCAATATTTATGCACCTATCCAATATATTTAATCGCGATGAATGTTCCCGTACGCGGGTTTTCATTTAGCACACATGGTATAAATGCTTATTCCATAACAAATGTGATACACGCTGATATTCATTCTCGTCATTTTTTCTTTGAAACAATGTAACTTCTAGTAAATTTTGATTTGCCTGACAAATACTATATAAAACTAATAAGATTAAAAAATAATCACTGATGAAAAAATGAGGCGGTAAGATCGATTAATTGTACGGACATTACACAATGAAGATATCTTAAACATATTGACTTTTCATAGTTTCACGGCGCCGTATGATGCTCTGCATCATATGTTTTTATATAGACTATAAATAAATGCATTATATACTAAAATGTTTCAATAAAAACATTATAAAAATATAATTAAAATATATATATTTCTTTGTAATTGAAAATGATTGTTTTTACTGTGTATAGATAAACATACTGACGTTGATGAGCAGATGAGTCTGGCGTTTTGGGGTTATTCAAGTAGCACTGATCGAAAACATGGGACAGTTCATCAATTCATTACTTTGACATTAAATACTGATATTCTTTTTATTTATTTCAAATATAGAAACATTTCATACTAATGTTTTAGGAGCTGGCCACTTTAAAATACGAGTTCCCTATTTGATACTAAAATGTGTTTATTTTATTTTAAATAATATCGAAAAATACTATAAATCATCAGTCACACATTCCCGATTATGGTTCCCGACAGCGCTACGATACAAATAATAAAATAGTCGGGAATATCGGGACGCTGTCGGGAGCTGTCTGGACGCGTTCGGAACGCTGTCTGGAGAATCGGGAACAATCGGGACACGTTCGGCATGATCGGCCAAGCACTCCCGACAGTTAAGGTTTTCCCTAAACTTTGGGGAGACTCACCCCAATTTGTATAGTCGGGACTCTGTCGGGATAGATTCGGCTATATCTGATCAAATTCGGGACGGTGTCGGGACAATGTCCGGTGGAACGGGAATGATATTGCATAAACATACATATATACATATATCACGTCTGGTGTATATATCGTATGTGCTGTGCGTTTTCGTGTGCGTTTGTCATTCATCGACATAAATTTGACCGACCCCCATAAATGCTTCCCGATTATGGCTCCTGACAGCATCCAGACAGCGCTACGATACAAATAATAAAACAAGTCGTCGGGAATGCCGGGATGCTCGTGACGCTGTTGGGAGCTATCGGGACACTGTCGGGACTCTGTCGGATCGCGTTCGGGAAAATCGGGACTATGTCGGGACTCTGTCGAGACGCTGTTGTGACGCTGTCGTGACCATATACGATCTTTGGATCAAAAATTTAATTTCGAGCTCTGAATCTCAAAATTTTGTCCCGACTTTTGACATAATTGATTCGGGACGCTGTCGGCTAAAGAACGGCAGGACAAATTGGGAACACGTGTGTGAATGGCTTAAAATGCGTGTAGAATAACGATTTATGAAGAAGTAAGACTGTTCGTATATAAACCAAATCAACATATGCATCAGTTTTAAATATCCATATAGGATATTTAGTTTACATTTTTAACAATATTTTCAACATACGCCGAATATCTTTTCTAAAGAGATATATTTTTTTTTATAATACGTAATACATATGAGGCGTGTCGTGAGAATATCGGGCTGAATGCATGTGCGTAAATTGTCGTCCCGGATTAGCCTATGCAGTCCGCACAGACACTTTCCGTCTACAGTGGATTTATGTTTAGAAGAAACTTCATTGAAACACAAAATACCATAAAAGCGGAAAGTGTCGTCCCGGATTAGCCTGTGATTTAAAACGTAAAGAAAATAACTTAGAAAGTTGGAAGCGCGGGTTTCCCACGACACGCCTCATATATATTGCAACATGTTTTACATAAGGAGTCAACATACGTATAAAGGCTTACCATTCTATGTACCATCTACTTGCTAAGGCTGAAGGAGAACTAACACTCTCTTACAATATTTCTAGCTATGCGCATGCAGCAGTCATGTACATGTAGCAGTAGTCGTCGTCGTAGGTCTCGTAGCATACCATCTGTACGCAAGATCGCATTGTGTTACATAGCTAGTATTTAATCATTGATGGTGGTTATACGATACAAGCAAACACGTACCTATTCTATAATCTATTGTAAAACCTAGCTCGCTTTGTTTACAGACGTTGATTTAACTACTACATCTGCACTGTATCTTTTTCAAATTGTTTCCAGTCGGCATTAATGTGCACAAACGAATCGAACTACGTCATGAAATGTAAGTCTGATGACGTCACGAAAGCCACGTGCTCCAGTAACGGGACGATAACTCTGAAACTGAAAACTAGGACAGGAATAGTTACCTATTCTACATCGCTCAGGTTGAACTTGCTAGGTATTTAGTTTAAAATATGTATACTAATTACTGTAGATCAATTAATGAAACCAATATTAAAGCTTCGATATCTCTATTGGATAACGGAGCCAATAATAATATTTTAAGTATTTGAAGATGCAAGCGGCAGAACATATCAATTCTAATTGATATGCGGTATTTTGTATCAATTTGTCAATACATGTAATAATGGTTGAAGGGAAAATAAAATGAGGTCTAATCAAATAAATATTAACGACAACAGTAATAATGCCCCTTCCCCCCCCCCCCCCCCATCGCAGGTGGCGGGGTATATCGGTTTGTCGGTCTGTCTGTCTGTCGGTTGTTCGGTAAACTACTTTCGTTTCCGCTCAACAGTCCAACATTTGTATCCGATCTTCACCAAATTTTTGAAAGTATTTGTGGGCATAATACCTCGACCAAGTTCGATAATCAGCCTAATTGCCCCAGGAATTGTGGAATTTTGGCTCTTGTATCAACTAAAATTGGTCTTTATAGCTATTTTCGCTCTAGAAGTCCAACAGTTTTTATCCGATCTTCACTAAACTTGGTGAAAATCTTTCTTGGCATAATATCTCGGTCAAGTTTAATAATAAATCAAATCGCCGTATGAACAAAGGAATAATGGTCCTTGAATGATTTAAAAATAGCCTTTCAAGCCGTTTCTGCTCTCTAGGTCAAACAGTTTTTATCCGAACTTCACAAAACTTGATGAAAATGTTTGAGACCATAATGTCTTAGCCATTTTCGATCAACCAAATAGCCCCAGGAACTGTGGAGTTATAGACCTTGATTGATCTCACATTGGCCTTTTTAACAGTTTTTGCTATCTGTGTCCAACAGATTTCATCCGATCTTTACCAAACTTGATATTTTAAAGATTGCTTTTAACAAAGGGGGTCCATATCTGTTTTACAAACAGCTCTTGTGAAATTAGTTATTTCAATGAGGTTCACTATTTCACGAAAAAAAAAAACATTATAAATTCATGTTCATTTCATATTATTATATTTGAAAGAAAACTTAGCTATTATTGATGGCATTCCCTTTCACAGAGAAGCCTATGCAAGCGAGGACCCCGGCGGCGAGGAAAACGAATAACACTGTGCAATTGGAAGTCAACTGCAAAGTGAGCGGGGTGTGCAAGCCATACCTCATGCATATCTACGCTTATGAAAAGTCGGATCACGATAAAACAAGAATTGACGGTAAGGTGAAAATTCAAAATGTGACCTGCATTAGTGAGTGCGTTATCGACATTCACAGACATATAATATAATAATCATACTTGACTACAAGGACGACGACGACGAGGATAATGATGATGATGGTGATGATGACGATGGTGGTGATGATGATGATTATGATGATGACGATGGTGATGGCGGTGGTGGTGGTGATGATGATGATGATGATGATAAAATACCTCACTTGTCTGCGAATATGGATGCCGGCATGGGCGACCACTGTACAGCTGATACAGTTGTATGCATACGAGTAGTAATGGAGTAGTGATGGATAACAAAAATAACTATTACATATCTGTTAAATCATGTTAAATTACTTTGTTTCATGGGCACGGTCGTTCGGAAACATTGGTTGCATGTTTATTTATAGGATCTCAGCTCAGCTGCGTTAGTTCTGTCAGTGATTCCAACGGTCATAAGATCGAATGTAATGACGTAATTGATGCCAAAGACATGCGTAAAGGCACAACGAAGGTCACGTGTGCTTTGATGGACGGTGTGGACGAGTTTCCGGTGCAGGAAACGGAGGTGACCTTTCCTAGATGTTGTGATCTGAAATACGGTAGGAATCTTTGTATAATGTGTAATGAATTTTAATAGTTTTCTGGTAAATATGCAATTTTTCGTCATTAGATAATGTTGGTGAGACTTCAATATGAAATTTTTTAATTTTTTTTACGTTTTCAAAGATAAAATAAATTTTCTACGATAAACTACATCATCATATTATTATGTTTACTGAATATTGCAGTATTCAAATCTCGTATTGTTTATGTTCGTATGTTTAGTATATTTATATTTGTATGCTAGACTAAAATGATGGATTTTTGCAATATAAGAGACACAAATACAGTAACAGGTATTTTCGGTAAGTATTTAATTTATTTTAAGATATTTACTTGTGTGTAACATTATATGTAAACAGGAAACTGCCCACAAGAGTGCAGCGCCACTATGAACTGCACAGCGACCTGTCCATACTGCAACCAGGAAAGTTGGTGTCGCCATAACGGAAATTTCATCACGGACCAAAACACCCCTTTGGAGATTTGCACAATCTTGAAGAACAATTGCAAGTCTATGTGATTTTACCTGTTACAGTTTCATTAAACGTAACTATATTTTAAACAACTTATTAAGACAGTATGCATGTTATCATGTTGTTGTCGTCACGGACCAAAACACTCGTTTGGAGATTTGCACAATCTTGGAGTACTGTTCATGGTGGTGATTGCATCATGCGATTCTATTTTTTTTTACCTGTTAACAGTTTCATTAAAACGTAAATATATTTTTATGAACTTATTAAGACTGGATGAGTATTTACGGTATTATCTAATTATCTGCGGAAAAGTATGCATGTTATTATGCATCTTATTAAAATCGATAACAGATCAGCTTGAAGTTATTTTCTTCATGCATGGGGTTGTTTCAATTTTTTTTTATAGTCGTAATATATTTAAATATAAGGACTAGAACCGTATATACAAATCCCGGCTTATTTATCCACACATTTGACTCACGACATGTGGGGAGGAAACCTTACAACTTGGGTATCGAAGCGATTGATGTGTTTGTACGAGTATGCAAGTTGATGTCAGCCATATCACACGACCTCTGCATGACTGATATACCATTAAAAGCGGAAAGTGTCGTCCTGGATTAGTGTGCAGTCCGCACAGACTAATACAGGACAACACTTTCCGCTTTTATCGTATTTTCTGTTTCAAGAAAGTCTCTTCTAAACATAACTCCACTGTAGGCGGAAAGTGTCGCTGGGTCCGCACAGGCTGATCCGGGACGACACTTAACGCACTTGCTTTAAGCCCGGTTTTCCCACGACAAGCCTCATTTATATCAAACATCCACCCAAACATTCACCCCTTGTAAGTTCATGTATCTGGGTAAATAAAAGTTATATTGCTATGTTCCGCTGAGAGCTTTTTACTGGCTGTAATAATATAGCAATCTTTCGGGTCTGATTCGTTCGTCTTTGAATATATAATATCCAATAATATAAACTGCTAAAAAAGTTCTAAAGTACTATATCTCCCTTTGTCGCACATAATTCGTGAACTTCAGGTAGTTATGTCACAATGCTGTACTATAGTAATATTAATATAATACTGAATTGATGTCTCGCGTTGATGCGCGTGTATGACATATATCAGATATGTCCACGTAGGAGAACGTAGCTCTACGGGAACATGTCGTGTACCGGCAGGTGGGTGTTATATTAATGTCGTCTGCAACGTCAGGCACTTACCACTGCAGGCTTCAATGCGATGTTACTTTACATTCGAAACCTGCAAAAACACTCAAGGAATCCTCCTTAAGCTAACAAAAACCTACGAAAATCACACCATACCAAAACAGCGGAAGCCTACGCTGGGCAAAGGCTAGGTTTGGGGTTGTTTCTTTCCCCTGTAATTATAGTTTGAGTAGGGTTTTGTGGCTTTCCGAGGGTTTACGTGGGTTAACACAGTTTTGGTTTCCATGTGTTCCCTTGGCTTTTTATGTGTCTAAATGCTAAATGGAGTAGGTTTTCGTGATTTTCCATGGGTTTTCGCTGTTTAGTCACACCGGCTTCATTGTTATGAATTAATATAAACATTATGTTGAGGATGCAGATGGGATAGTGTGCAAAAAATCAAGTAACGCATATCGTAAAATGCATTTTTTTCAGATCAGTGAAATAATATATTTAAGTAAGTAAGTTTATATTAAAGGGAAATAAATCGTCATGGAGCATGAACTCTTAGTAATCAATGTAAAGCATAACGATATTTATTGTCGTTTACGAAATATATGGTTATATTGAATGGCGTTCAAAAATGATTTCACATAATTCCGTTTGTAGTGTGGCTCATTAAATATGTTTTATATACAATTTAATTATAACTGTTAAATGTCATTTGTGGCTGAACTCTAACAAAAAGATCTATGTGGGCTAATATCTTATAAGTAAACAGTCAGGCATATTCATTACAACACTGCAATAGTAATGAAATGTGAACTGTGAAGTAAACAAAATTATTTATTCAAATGACACACTTCTTAAAAATATTGGGAAATCGTGAAGTGTTAATAAATTAATGTTTGTACCTCATTATTTCACGATTGTAAAAAACAATCGTGAAGTGTGAATACAATAATTTTTGTACTTTACAGCTCACACTTCACGATTTAAAAAAAATAATAAAAAATCGTGAAATCATGAGGTGTGAATAATTGAATTTTCGTACTTCACAGTGTATGATTCATAATTAGGAAATATGAACAAGGAAGTCCACCGGTCTCTCGTAAAACACGAATCGTTGTTTTTGCAGTGTCATAATAGTTGTATGGTTTATTTGCATAATCAGCAATACATGCTTTTGGCAAAAGACAATCATGCTATAACTACTTATACACAGTGAGATGAAGATAGACTGTATAAGAAAATGATACTTAGAATGCAAATAATAGCTGTACATGACATAAAAATATAACACAAACAAATCTAAGTTATGAAAAACATTTGAAACAACTAGGAAGCAACAGAAGAGTTCCCTTCCAAGTCAGCACTTTTATGCCGAGATATTGCAGATATCGTTTTAATAATTTCTTCAGTTGTAAATGGACAATCGAGAAATTCAATATTTATACCGTCTGCTGAATCTGAATAATTAAAACTTCTAAAGGAATTTTCATTAGGCATTGCAGACATAATGTTTAAAATGATTTAAAATTTCATGAACACCTATATTAGTATGCTTGTTGCAACCTTTTTTGAATTTCTTAATTGTATTTCCAAAATTTCCAAGAATCAGATTTACTCATACATTTAAGGCGACGTTTCTCTTTGTTATTATAAACAGATTTGGCTTTTCTCTTACAAACACAATTGAACCGCCTAGCTTCTTAAAAATTTAAACGATTTGTATAATTAGGTTCGTTGCAAAATAATTGCTTAGCTCTATCAAATGTATGCTTTGCTTTTTGACAATCAGCATCAAACCAACGTGGCTTATCCGAAGGTATTTTATTATTATTATTGTTTATTTTGCGGCATCGTTGACCGTGAATACTAAATGAAATTCGATGAATTAAATACGACAGGTCGTTAATGCACGAATCTAGATCCATATAACCGTTAACCAGCGACTGTGTAAGTAGATCAAAATTGTATGATTCATTTTGTAACATGTCATAAATTGCATCTGTAAGTAGTAAAGATGCTCGTGGTGTCCCAATGGATACGTTCATATGTATTAATTGGCATTGGTTCGTTATTGTTTAGATTCAATGAAAATTCAATAGCACAGTGATCCGAATATTCACTCAATTCGTGAACCTTCATATTACAAAATTTATCATAAAAATCTTAATTTGTGATAACATAATCAACAACACTCGCACCAACAGCATTTCTGTTAAAATTCTAACAAGTGAAAAATCCTGGCTCAAGGCGCCCATTAAGTAGGCATACATTACATTCTTTGCAAAGAGTTAACAATTTATTCCCAAACCGTTTTGTAATTCATCTTGAGATTTGCGCTTTGGTAATTCGTTATAATTAAAATCATCCTCGGGCATGTTTACATAACGGTTCAAATTAGTATTCTCTATTAAGTCACACCTTTCACCCACGCGGGAGTTCAAATCACCCGTGAGAACTACATCACCGAGCATGTTATAATACGATATTCGTTCAGAGATATAGTTTAAAAAGGTCAAATTTAAATAAAGGCGAACTGCTGTACCAGTAAACTAAGGAGTCCCCTGGTGGGATGAAACAGTGTAAAACATATATATCATTATCAAAACCGAAATGATTTTTACGCAACTTTATACACATTAAACCGCATGAATTACTTTCTACCAGTTCAACATGAGCGGAAAATTTATTTTAGTAATAAACAACAAGACCACCACTGCAACGTTTAGCATTTTTGTTAAATTTAGGCCTAGAACCTGCAAAATAATCAAAGCCGCCCAACGTTACAGTCGCACCAGAAGAATGCCATGTTTCACAGAGTAAAACAAAATCAAATTAATTTATGTAGAACAAAAATCATTGTCATATAGTTTAGAGTTTAAACCTTGAACGTTCCAAACAAGAAATTTAAGCTGCTTCCGTTGTTGATCCTAGCGCGGAACTGAGTGTTGATTCGGTGCTCTGTTACTGGGTTGCCCTCATGCATTTCGGTGCTGGGTCTCGGAGCGTCGCGGCGGTAATTCGGGAGCTGGGCCTGGAGGAAGTTTGTCTACTGTAAAAGCAGTATCACCAATGTGAAGTTTATCATACACAAATGACGCACGTTTTCCTTCATTACGGGCCTTGACAAGGTATGGTATAAAAGCTTTGCGTCGCTCTTATATCGCACGTGGGAACTGATCACTGACGTGTTTATTTGAGGCACGTGGATTGTCTAGCATTTTCTGTTTAAGCATGTATGTGTATTTTCTATGCATTTATTTTGATATGATAATGTAAGCACCCATGGGGTGTTTCTTAGTGGAGCGGTCCTAATGTTGTGACAAGGGAAACGTCTGGAATAAATTGACATAACGACTTTATTTCATTCATCGTTTCATTAAAATACATATTTGAGTAACGATTTCTTATAAGTTGCATAAATTACTAACAACGACGTAAACGTAGTGACGCGCAGTTCTTTAGAAGATGGTGTTCAACCTGTCAATGGCCCCATTGCATTGGTTGACTAAATAAGAGACATCATAACTTTTACATGTGCAAATAAATAGATTTGACAATTCTAGTTGATCTGAACATGATGAAATATATGATCAGACGAAGCTGGAAATTAACAAAATTTAAGAATATTTAGATTTTAAATATTCGCGCGTGAAACTGATGTCACTGAATGGCCCCGATTGATTGTTTTGAGCGCCTTATGTAGGTTTTGGATGCTGGAGCTGGATGCTGCATTGCTGGCAGCCAATCCAATCACAGTATGCAATTTACAATGCTGGAAGTACCTTGGCGGTACTTCGGTTAAAGTACTGCATAAGCTTAAATAGTGTCAAAAGTATTAAATCAAACATTATTATATGCATGAACAGGCATCTGCATTTTGCGTAGATGAATATAAGACGAAAATCATTAACAATAACAATATAGAGGAAAAGAGGCTTTATAGATTTGAGGTGTCAGTATTACTCCAGCACTACGCCACACATCAATGAAATAGTGCCTCGAATCACGTAACATTAACATACATGTAAGCGTTAAGTTAATGCATTATATTAAAACATATTAATAATATTAACTGGGCAACACATATTACAAGTATTTATGTTTTAGCTATTGTATATAAAAATATAGCAATAAACAATATATTCCTACGTCAAAGATACGGAATGCAAATGGCGGTCAGATACAAAATCTTAACCACCAGTATGAGATGCTGGAAGTCAAAAATTCATATTATAAACAATGGATAATCAATTTAGATATAACCTGGATAAAAATAAAATGCAGCAAAGAATCAAATTATTGGAGGAATGATAACAGTCATAAATTGTAAGTACTATGTAACTTCAATGCAAAATGTTGTATTATTATTCGGACAGTGCTAAGTTCGGACAGTGTCAAGCCAGGCTATTACAACAATGATTCGTTTTCTATGTTTAATTTAATATTTCTTTCAGAATTTCGTAGTTTGGCATCAATCTAAACGGTCAACCAGAAAATAAACCACTATAATATTTATTTCTGCGTTTTTGAATAAACCACGATTCACAAATCAGACACGACCCTGAAAATGGCGCCCAACGTGATTTGACCTTCGATGTCAGACTTTTGGGAAATATTAAAGTGACGCTGATTCTGGATTGAACATTCATACATTGCGTCATAGTAAAAATTTGAACTGTATGCAGAAAATGGAGAATTTTTCGTAACTGAGTGGAAATCACAGCTGTAAATTTGTTGTGAGTGATATGGCTCATTTGGCGGTAAGAACTGTCCCGGTACATGTTACTGGGAATATTTGACACGTGTCAGGATGATGTCAGAGTTGAGCGTTCGCGAACAGGAGCACGCTGACGTTTTAGACCGTGGTGCACCGACTACTTCGTTGACGTTATTGGGCCCAGGAGTCAACCAGGAGCGGCGACCGATTTCCGGGACTTGGATACTCGATGAACTTTGAATATAAAAACATTTTGAAACATTTTTTAAGTGTTATAAGTGTTAGGACTTATACAGTGTTAATCAGTTGTACAGTATCAAGGTACGGTGAGTGATTGTTATTATTATTATTATTTAAAGAGTATGTACTTCATATTATTACCTTTTGTGTATTTGTTGATGTTTATTTGATTGTACTGTGCTATTTTTCCATTAAGTTCAATATTATTACTCTAGGGTTTTCAAGATAGTTGATTTATTTTGACATTTAAAAAATATTTTAATCAGTGTCTATTTATCTGGTCGACCTTGCACATTAGAGCACGGTGTCTGCAAATGCATGCGATAAATTACTATTTACACTTACTAACAATAATTACTTGCTCAATCGATTGACATAAATCATTACCAATATACCTTATTGCTAATACACATCGTTGTCAATACGCATCATTGTCAATACACAAGCAGACTGTATTTACCCGTGCTGCTCACTGTTTACAGTCCAGGGGATTAAATTGGAGGGTTATCAAAACATGTTTTGGTTCTGTAAACTTAAAAGGGTGTATGATTGGTTTGGATTATAAAAGTTATATATTTCTTTCGGGGTTATTGTAAATACATGGATTTATTTTAATCATACATATTGAATTATTGTAGTTTAATTCAATATATTAAAACGTTTGCTGTCAATAATTTACAAATAATTTAAACGGTTAAACGTTTGCGGAATAATGTAGGAGTTACAGATTTAATCTGTAAATTTTACTGTATTTCGGAAAAATAAAAGTGCACACGCGTTGCTGTAAATGTTATAGACGTGGTTAATAATTTAGCTGCGTTTTAATTTTCAATAATCGGCGATATACTTCTTGCGCGTTAAGGAGAATTTAGTACTGCGTTGTAATTATTTATTAAAATATACGTCTGTTGTTTGTGTTTGTGGAGGTGTGTTGCGCTGTATAGAATTGTCTGTATAGTTGCTGTAAATTTAGATTGTAGTTGTTGGAGCATTTAATACATTGTCGTATTTGTACAAAACCTAGGAGTCTATAGTTGTTGTATTTAAGGTAGTGGAATTGTGTGTTGTCTAAATAGTTAGAAATATGGCTCACTATTTGTCTGCGAGTGATATACGTAAAATTGAGAGTGGTCGAAAGAAAGAGAGTGTGGGTAAATCTACTGCTACAGATGTTGAGACGGAAATGAGACTAATACGAGGTCAACGCGCTCGTTTAGTCGAAGAAAGAAGACAGAAAAAGAAACAGACATCTGATAAATTAAACATCGCAGAAATAGAGAAAGAAAAGGAGGAATTGCAAGAGGAAATTATTAGACTACAGGAAAGTTTGAACAGTGATTCCCAGAAATTTCACAGAGGATACAAAAGTACAAGAATAGATCATATGCACGAAGAAAATGGAGTTGATAGGGACATATATCAAACGATAGATGAATATGTAGCAATTGCGACTGGTGCTGATAGTAAGATATGTAAACCGGAAGGGGAATATAAAGATGACCTTGATGAGAATCTAGAATGGATAGACAGGAAATATGAAGAAACTATAGATGAACTGCACATGTCTATACCTCAGTTACTCGTGAAAGCGGTGAAACTAGACACTGAAAACAAACTTGAAGGTGATGGCGAATTAGAAGTAATGAGGAAACGGGTTCAACAGTTAAAATTGAGCGAAAGTATGATGAAGGAACAAATTGAGCAGACCAATGCAAGAAGACGGAACCAAGAAAAGGAAAACCAACTGAGAATTCGAGGAGAAGAAATGAGACGCTTAAGGGAAGAACAGCAGTTATTACAAAATATACAAAAACATGAATTGACTTTGCGCTCCCTGGAAGACGTCAAAACGAATGCAGATATTCACAGATTGGAAGATGTTATTCATCAGCGAATGGAGGATCGAAGTCGTGAAGCCTTCAGCGGAAAATATCTAAAACCGAAACTACCTAGATTATCGAAGAATGGAAATTAGAAGTTGAATTAACGTTGGCATCAAAACTGTATTGCCCAGATGCACTCCTACATGCCGTACGAACTTCCATTAGCAACTCAACTAGAAATATGAGGCGAATTTTACCAACCGTTGGGACAGAAGCTACGACGAAAGAAATTATAGAGAAACTCGAGAATATATATAGAGATAGAAGGCCAGGGGAATCTCACATAGCAGAGTTCTACAGAGCCAAGCAACGACCCAATGAAAATGTTGCTGATTCATTCATTCAGATGGCAGTCAAGAAAGGACAGATAGATGCAAATCAAACAGATGCGATTCTGTGTAAATGATTTTAGAAATACCTGCAAAATGAGAAATTGAAGTTGAGTACACGATTATTCTATGAATCGTGTAAAAGTTTCGAGGAGTAAAGAAAACATGTTAGAATAGAGGAGAATGAAATGAACACTGACACTGAGAGTGATGTATCGCATGCGAAAATGGTGTCAAAGACCAATGAGAATCAGGTATCTAAAGCAGAGGAACAGCTCAACATTTTAAAAGATCTGGTGAAACGTATGGATAGGCTAGAAGCTGATATTACTGAGAATAGAAAGCTGCAGAGACACCGAAACACACCAGAAGAGGACAGAAGGAATAGGAACGATAACTGGAAAAGCCAGTGGCGAGGATCAGCCAATCAAAGCTATGAACATTACTGAAGAAATGATCAGAAAACGTTCAGAAGACAATGGAACAGAATTGATAAACTAGACAGTGTAAACAGCAGTGACAACATAAACCAGAGAGATAGGAGTGACAGGCAGAGACCTCAGCAAGGTAACATCAATTAAAGGTCTAACAGAAATCAAAATCGAAATGGCGATGTAAATAGGAATGATAGTAGGTATGTATATAGAAGTCAGGATGGATCCGAACAACGACATTTAAACTAGTAGATGTATCTGTTTCTGGGCGAACAAGAGATTGTACTGAAAATGAATGCCCACAAGATAAACTGATGAAACGTATTGTTGGTGAAAATAATGTGGGTGACATAAATGTACAAGGTCAAATTGTGGCAGCAGTCATTGACACAGGGTCAATGGTTACTACAATGTCAGAATCTTGCTACGAGCAATTACACCAGAAACCACCTCTTTTACCCCTTACTGATTTGACACTGAGTGTAATTTCGTCAAACGGTCAAACTATAACATATAAAGGTTATGTTGAAGCTACCGTAACAATACCTTTTATGACAGATAAAGAACTCCATGTACCGATTTTGATTGTGTCCGATTCGGAAAGCAATAAAACTGAGCCTGTAATAGTTGGTACAAACGTTATAATTCGACTATGTCAAACAGCGTCTAGTGCAGAATCTGTTCCATGTGAATGGGACTGATGATTGTGATGGTATAGGTAAAACAACACAAAACGGTAAACTGCAGCCAAATGAGGTAAAGTTAGTCACAGGTATCGTACGAAACGTGAAAGCAGTTGACGCTGCTGTGACTGAAATATGTAGTGATGATCATTGCTGATCAAGCGTAAATGTTTGTCCAAGGCTCGTGACCTTGAACAAACCGGGTGGTTTTGCAAGTGTACCTGTAAAACTATTTAACAGTAACGATACCAAAAAGGGCTAAGATATGCCAATTAAAAGAAGTGACAGTTCTGAGAGGCGCAATGACTGACTGTGATGATGACAAAACTGACTCTGAAACTGACATCGACACTGACGAAACAGTTGATGTAGATCTAGAGGGTACCAATCTAAGTGAAGATAAAAAACAAACTGTCAGATCTTTTCTGAACAAATGGCATTTTATATTTTCAAAGGTCCCACTGATCTTGGAAACACTGATTTAATACAACATGAACTTCATTTGACTGACAATACCCCATTTAAAGAAACTTCCCGCCACATTGCCCCTGCTTTACTTGATGAAGTTCATTTAAAGGAATGGTAGCTTGTGGTGCTATAAAGGAATCAAATAGTCCATATTCTTCGAAAGTTGTCATTGTTAGGAAAAAGGATGGATCAATCAGGTTTTGTATTGATTATCGGAAACTGAATCAGAGAAAACTGTTAAAGATGCATATTCCATTCCTAAAATTGAAAATGCTCTTCATATATTGTCAGGTTCTAAATACTTTTCGAAATTGGATTTAAGATCAGGATATTGGCAGGTTTTCATGAGAGAGGATGATAAGGCAAAAACGGCTTTTTCTGTGGGTCCTTTAGGCTTTTATGAGGCCAATCGTATGCTTTTTGGGCTGGCCAATGTCCCCGGCACGTTTCAGGGTTTCATGGAGAGGTGTATGGGAGAGATGAACTTGCGTGATTGTCTCATGTATTTTGATGATGTGGTGGTGTTCAGTGGTGATTTCCGTACCCATATTTCGAACTTGGAGGACATTTTTATACGTCTGCAGCAACACAATTTAAAGCTCAAATGCTCCAAACGTGAATTTTTCCAAACCTAAATTAAGTATCTTGGCCACGTTGTTTCCGAAAAGGGAATATAGACCGATCCCGAAAAGATTGAAGCGATAAAATCATAGCCTGTACCTAAAACAACTAAAGATGTAAGATGATTTGTAGGTTTCACTGGCTACTATAGAAGGTTCATAAAGGGGTATGCCAAAATTGATAGGCCGCTAAATGATTTATTGATCGGTCATGCAACAAAGAAAACAAAAACCAAATTCAGCAAAGCCATTTTTAAGTGGGACAATGCACAACAAAATGCTTTCGATACACTGGTCGAAGCACTAAAACACCCTCCCATTTTGGCTTATGCAAATTACAAGCTACCATTCGTTGTACAAACAGACGCCTCTACTTCCGGTCTCGGGGCTGTACTGTATCAAAAGCAAGGTGGCTCTGACCGTGTAATTGCCTACGCAAGCCGTAGTTTGAAACCTTCTGAGAGACATTACCAAGCTCACAAGTTGGAATTTTTAGCTCTCAAGTGGGCCGTTACTGAGAAATTCAGTGACTATCTGTATGGCTGCAAATTTCAGGTCCGGACGGATAACAATCCGTTTACCAAACTACAGCGAAACTTGACGCAACCGGCCACCGCTGGTTAGCTGCCCTCAGTAGTTACGACTTCACTATTAAATATCGTAGTGGCATGATTAAAGCTGACGCTGATGGTTTGTCAAGGCGTCATGACGCCAATACTTCTCCCGAGCAAACCACCATTGAAAGTCCAGTCATTAAAGCGGCCTCCTTAGCAGCATTAGTCAGCAAACATCAATCTCCTTTGGTTTTTAGTGTTGCTTCCCCGTCTGATTCAGCAGATGATAGTAATGTTGCTGATGTTCCGCTAAACGTAGTTGAGACCGAGTCCCTTACCTCTCGAGATTGGCGAAAGTCCCAAGCAAATGATGCTGTTATAAGCCAAGTTGTTACTCATTTGAAAAACGGAACTCGACCGTCCGCTAAGCGGGTCAATTCCGATAATGGTCTATGTAAGTATCTCAGGTGTTGGGAAACCCTCTTTCTTCGAGATGGCGTAGTGCATCGCCGTGTCAAGATAAACTTATTTTCAGTTGGTTTTGCCCAGCGCTCTTCGTGATGATGTTTTCAAGTATTTGCATGACGACTTGGGTCATCAAGGACGTGACAGAACAACGTCTCTTTTCAAACAAAGGTTTTTCTGGCCAGGGATGGATGGTTGCATCAGAGAGAAAGTTAAGCAGTGCGATCGATGTATACGTAGAAAATCATTACCATCTACTGCTAAATTGGTAAACATACACTCTACTGCACCCATGAAATTGATTTGTTTAGATTTCTTAAGCCTTGAAACATCCAAGGGTGGATTTGAAAACATATTGGTAATTACTGACCATTTTTCACGATACGCCCAGGCATTTCCTACTAAAAACCAGTTAGCCAAAACAACAGCTAAAATTTTATTTGAAAATTTCATTGCACACTATGGGGTTTCCAACACGTATACTTTCGGACCAAGGACCAAACTTTGAGTCCGAACTGATGAAATACCTTTGCGATCTAGCTGGCAAAGCCAAGAGTGACACCACCCCGTATCACTATATGGGTAACGGACAGGTGGAGCGATTTAATTCGACTCTTTTGAAAATGCTAGGAACATTGTCAGATTGCGAGAAAAGTGATTGGAAATCACATATCGCGCCATTAGTCCATGCATATAATGTCCCGATCCATAAAACCACTGGATACGCCCCTTACTATTGATGTTTGGACGTCACCCAAAACTGGCGATTGATGCATTACTAGGTCTATCTTCAGAAACTGATGACATGTGTCAAACACGAATACATTTGTAAACTAAAAGATAGACTGTCCGATGTGTATAAAAAGGCGGAACAATGTGCCAAAAGTGCAGCTTCAGGTGACAAACAGCGCTATGACGCACGCGCTAAGGCCAGTTCCTTAAGTGTCGGCGACTTATTTCTTGTTCGCAATGTTGCATTGCGTGGTAAACAGAAATTGGCAGATAAGTGGGAGGACACTCCGTACATTGTTGTCGGACAGCCAAACGCCGACATTCCTGTGTTTGAAGTTAAGAAAGACTGCCCCCACGCTAAGAAAACTAAAATACTTCACCGGAATCTATTACTGCCATTGCCGTACAAAGAAAATTCACAAATTAAAAGCTCAAAATACATTATTCCGGCCCGTCGTACAGATAATGACTAATCTAAGGCGCGACCAAAACGTATCCGTCAACGCCTGAAATGGCTACGCTCGGGCGAATATATGCTGTAAATAGTATGTAATATAATATGTTTTTAACATGATAGTTTTCAAGTCAAAATGTCACTTTCCGAACGTTCATATTTTGTGTCATTGACTTTGTAGCATGTTCAATACTTCACACAGGAACATTGCTGTACATTGTATATACTAGTATGTATAGCCCATTGTATTAACATGTATTATGCATGGAACTGATATGAAATTATATTTTATTTCTAAAAATGCCTTTTAGTTTTGTATGAATATATTGCACCATTTATCGTTGTTATTCTTAAATGGAATTGATTTCCGTCTGAATGCGTGCGGAAGTAATACAGCGAGTAGTTTTGCTGTGAGATATTACTGTGTGAATATTGTAGAATTTACTGCACGATACGGTTTAAACGTAGGCTCTAATTAGAATGTGTTATTAATTTTGCAGTTTTGTTGTAATATTTAGTATTACTTACTTTGATTAGTAGTCGCATGGATTTATTAATAGTGTGCCATGCATCGAATCATGTTTTTGAATGTCCTGTATTGTGTTGTTGTTGCTGTTGTTGTTGTCATTGTCGTTGTTGTCATAATCATTATATTGTATTTCGCGGCGAAAGTAATATAGCGCCAAGTGTATCAGCGGGATTATGTCGTATGTTAATATTGTATTAATTTTAAAATAAATGTCGGGACGACATTTTAGAAGCAGCGGGAGTATGTCGTAGGGTATAAATTTAAACACTTTAAATTTCATTCCAGTTATTGTAAATTATCATTAATTATTTAAACACATGTTCATTATTACGATATACAAAATTAAACGTTCAATGATCAAAGGGAAACTACCCAAACAGTTTAATTGCATGCATAATCGTCTAACAACGTAGTTATCGCACCTTAACCCGTGATCCACGTGCACGGAAAATTTAGTTCAGGTTGGACATATTTCAAGAAGTTGAAGAAAATTTGATATTTATTCAGGTAAATTATTATTATTATAAACAAATAAAGGTTCATGTTTTAATTTAAGGTATACTTTGTGTATTTTACGCGTGTATGTGTAAAATATGTGTCTTTAGTATTTTATTGCTAAAAGAATACTTGGCTCACCGTACCGACATGTATGTGCATTTTCTATGCATTTATTTTGATATGATAATGATTCGTTTTCTATGTTTAATTTAATACTTCTTTCAGAATTTTATAGTTTGGCATCAATCTAAACGGTCAACCAGAAAATAAACCACTATAATAGTTATTTCTGCGTTTTTGAATAAACCACGATTCACAAAGCAGACATGACCCTGAAAATAGAATTACACAGTTTAACATATCTGATAAAACATAATTATATCAAACTAGTTTGTCTATAGATTTATTGTTTAAACTATGACATAAATACGGGCCATTCTTCGACAGAGTCAAAATAAAAACACAGTGTATTCAATGTATTTATCCGATGTCTCACCAAGAAAGTGTTAGTCGACTGGCGCTCCATGTAAGCATTAAAACATTCAGGAAAGGTCTGAGGTCGCAATTGTTTTATAATGAATTGTGGATGTAAATTTGCATTGCGCAAGAAAAACATCTGTAAGTTACATATGAATTTGAAAGTAGCTAAAATCTGGCTGAAATTTTCCCAACTCGTCAAATGACTTTGGTTTAAGTTCATAGTCGAAAAGTTTAGCGTCAACACTTAGTTCGTTTGTAAGTTTCAACAGTACATCTGGAGGTAGAGTTGAATATGCTTCAATAAACGCCTCTCTCCTATTAGACTTTCGGTTTTCCGGAGGTCCCGACTGCGCATGTGCAGCAAGCAATTCCTTCTTATACTCGTCAATAGGAATATCCCTCTCGGCATCGCGAACGAAAGGGTATTTCACGTGCTTGCTGATGATCCCGCGGATCTGCAATTTGCGATAGGCTCGAAATAGAGCCTCGTGCATGGTCATACACTCGGTGATGGCTTTCTGCATGGAGTAGACATAGTCCGCAGCGTCTACGATCGCGTCCCTCTCTGTTTCTGTTTGAAAGTCGGTAAACCTCACTTTTGTATCAAGTTTCAATTCTTTCAGCAGAAACAGCGTATCTTCTTTGAATGTCTCCAGTTTACCGATGTATTCATAGTCAATTTCACACGGTCTGCAGTGCTCAAAGTTCGGCACAAAGTGCGCGTCTCTCCTGAGATTGTTGTGTTGCGAGTAAATGAAGTAGCGTACGAACTCCTCAAATGTGACGTCATGTCCGCACTCCTCCAACTTCGTGGCGTTCGGGCGGAACGTCTGCATAATGAACGTGCCGATGAACGCCCAGTACGCAGCGTTAGGCGCAAACAGCTTGTCGACGTAACCGGACAGCAGACGTTCGTAAGGTTCTCTTACAAACATAAACTTTTTGGATGTTTTCAAAATATAATGTATCCTGTCGAAGGGGAGCCCCTTCGCTGTGAGGTATCCCTCGTATGCCCGGAGTCCCTGAATCTCAAACGGATCTGACACATTCTTAAATCCGCTTAAAATCTGGTATACCCGCTTCCAGAATGTTGATCCAATTTTCTCGATCGCGCAGTACACTAGGTTATGTTTGTTATCAATGGTCAGATGCTCCTTGACGGCGTTCTCCGAGTTCTGCGTGCCGAAGTAGCTCGGCAGGTCCGAGCACTGCTCCTGCAGGTGGCGCCGCCGCTGACCGAACCGCTCCCCGACCGCCGTGTGCTGGGCCGGCGCGTCCGTAAGGTACGTCTGGAACGAAGACATATAGTTCATGCAATGTAGAGACAGAGGTGAAAATAACACATACGATGTTTTTCACTGTGGGTGGATTAAAATTATACATTATGTATTTGCCATTTAATTGTTTCACTCTGGATTATTTGGGACTACAGTATGTTTTAAATGTTTTGGACACGTTCATTAAAATAAACCAATATACTCTTCGTGTTGATGCTATCGTGCTAATCAGTAGACATATACATGTAAATATGGACAATTTATAATCGTTTACGGCGTGATACTGGTTTGCTTAGTTACCATTTGCGGCTCGCAGCATGGTATTGCTACATTTGGTAATTATGTATATGCTCGCAGCTACTATCGGTTCTGAACGCAACACGCAACAGATGATCTCAACAGTTTTAATATAAACTTACTATGCATTTGTTGTATTTCCAAGGATAAAGTAGTGACTAATGTTTTAAAGTTGAGTTTAACATCTTTGGTGCACATGTCTGCTATTGATAACTAGATGCCTGTTTGCAACATGCAGAGCCCGATGTCAAAAAAATGGCCAACATTTGTGCAAAACTATGTCAAGCTCCACGTGCAAATGAAGAACACCTAGTCCAGACAAGCTGCATTATGCCCAAATTTGATATTTGACCTCTAAGTGTGACATTGACCTTGAGCTAGGGACATAGTTCTTGCGTGCGACACGCCGTCTCAACATCCACAAAGTGAACACTTGTGGCAAGTTATTCTAAAACTCCCTGGTGAATAATGCATAACAGTCCGGTCAAGCTGTACTATGCCCATATTTGACATTTGACCTCTAAATTTTGACCTTGACCTTTGCGTTTGGTATATAGGTCTTGCGTGCGACACGTCGTCTCCACATGGTGAATATTTGTGGCAAGTTTTTTTAAAATTCCATTATGAATGATGAAATAATAGTCCATACAAGCTGTATTATGCCCATATTTGAACCTACTTCTAAGCTAGGGAAACAGGTCGTGCGTGCGGTGCGACACGCCATTTCGACATGGTGAAAATGTATGGCAAGTTATTTAAATTCCCTGATAAATGATGATTCAAAAGCCCGGACAAGATCGGACGGATGCACGGACGCACTCACGCACATACACCGAACCGCCATTGTTGCAACTTAATCGAGCTGACCCCAAGCGGGCTCGACAAAATTCTACTTCATCGTCACCATGATGTCCAACAAGAACAACTACGATATCATCATTATTATCAGCAATACTAGTGCCATCATTGTAACCTAGATATGGTTGTCGTCTGATAACACGGTAATATGTGTACAACAATGATAACTGAATATAAACCATATAAATATCGCATTTCCACAATAGCTGAGCGCAATGCGTAATCAAACGTACATTATAGTCAAAATGACTAGGCATTACATATGTTGACCAGCGTATATATGATATGCATTCTACGACCCGAGATGCCACCTACTATTGTCTAAGTAGCGAGGCATACGCGTGGATTCTATGTGACGTTAAGCATCCAACCATACATTCTACGCATCTCTTTCTTTGTTTTAGTCTAATGGCCGACAACTATAATGGCCGTTATAATGTGTGTTTTTAATATTAAATGGCACATCAAAGGGACATAGGTACTTACTATGGCTATTGTTGACTTGGTAATTACGGACATATACAGACACGATCAAACGACTATGTTAATAAGCATATTGTTTATTACCGAGAGACCTTCCAGACGTGCTTGACAGAGTTCACAAATTATTTATCGTATGTACCATACCTATAGTATATGCTCTATTTACATGCATTTTCATCTAATTCCGTTGTTTTAAATATTGCAAGTGTGGTCACTCTGGAAAGATCCTTCTGTATACTTTCAAATTTTGAAAAAAAGTTACATTTTCTTTTAAAAAGTGCTCCTCAACTGAATGCATTCACCCGTTCTACACAATGTATTTGGAGTGGACCACCTATAGATACCCGACTATTTATAGGTTATAACACGGCTATGGTGTGCCATAAGCCCGTATTGGCACACCTTCGGCAGTATTGGCCCGAGGACTTTAACTTTGGCACACCGGAAGTAGAAAACCCCGTATCTGACACACCACATATGTATGCCAGGAACTTTGAAAACCGTATCCGTTAAAAATTAACGTAAATGTGTAACTGTTTATAGTAAAATATGTAATAATTACTGGTATCTAACCATTGACATACCTGTAGTCTTGGACCTCTACCTCTACCTAGTGTGTCGGACACTGCAGCCTTTACTGCCCGCTTGCTGGTATGGGCTGGAAATAGACAGATACAGTTTCTAGTCATCGTTGACTAGATTCTTTGAGGTACAATGTATATGTATTTATTTGATATGGATGTTTTGTCGCATTATCATTGTCACCATAGTTGGCAGCCAATCAGAGGCACAACATACCTTTCTGGCATTCTTGAATAAAAACACACACGATACAACTCGTAAACGTGTGTCCTTAATTTCAAAACAGACACCAATCAGAATCATAAATAATACTACCAGTATTTTACGTATGTATTTTACACCATGAAATAATAACTTAATTAGTTTAATTGTCATCGTCTCTTTACATACCACTATGATTACTAACGCATATAAATAATTTATCACTGTTGTGGTTATTGCGAAAGGGCTGAAGAAACTCATGCGTTACAAAGACAAAAATGACATATAAGTTGAATAATTATGCTGCTGATGTAACGTAGCTATTAAATGGAAGAAATATATTCTGGCTCATATACATTTAATGTCGTGCTTAAATTGTCAGGTGTGGGAGGATGTATAGGATAAGAACGTTATCAGGGACAGGAATAATCACGGACAGTGATGACGGGGTAAAAAAAGTAAGAAACCAACACAGAGCGAGGCTTGTAAAGAATGCTCGCAGTAGTGGTCGTAGTAAAATAAATGAGGCATGTCGTGGGAAAGCCGGGCTTAATGCATCTGTGTTAAGTACAGTCCACACAGGCTAATCTAACCCAGGACGACACTTTCCGCTATTATGGTATTTTATGTTTTTCGAAGAAGTCACATCTAAACATAAATCCACTGTAGGTGCAAAGTGCCGTCCTGGATTAGCCTGTGCGAACTGCACACGCAAATCTTATCGTATGAGATAATATCTAATTGGATGTAAAACAGGGACCGGCAGATGCAATGGATGTTTCTAAAAATCGAGTGTTGGGTGTGAAACTGTTGTATTTGCTTAACATTTCTACATCAGATACATACGTTTCACGCTCAACCCTCGACATGTCACTCATATTCAACAGTGTGAGTCATGTATTCGGCCATGTTACCTGGCTATTACGTGATTATCTTTTTCACCCCCTGTACGTCGGTAAACCAATTTGCAGATAGTAAATCAAATTTCAGAGAAAACATGTCGGATAAATAACTTATTACCATAATTTATTTACAAAAACTCATATATATTTAAGGTAAGTTTAAACATTTAAAATATCTCACAAGATACAACAATATTTTGTACGAATAATGCGCTGTTACAAGATTTCTAATGGCAATTATTTAGCCAAATCAGTATGAATTTGGTTAAGAATGTAGAAAACCCAGTGAATCTGGCAATATTTTATGTAAAAAAGTACTGATCAATTAATGTTTTTGCAATTATTAATGCACGACCTTACGTATCAGCCATTCTTCTATGTATATCTGCTTCATGTGTTGTTTAAATGCACCAAACACGCGTTATATTGTTATTTTCGTGGGACAATATAATGTAAAATTGATAAAGCCCTAACTTTTAGGTGATAAAGTTCAAACTATTTTTTAAAACTGAATGGATAATAACCCAACTTGTTCAAGAGTGCTTAATGTAAATGCTATAAATGTATGCATTTAAACCATTTTGAGCGAGATTTTAACAGTGTTGACCACAAAAGTTAACAAAAGCATTGTGCAACAATTTTATGAAAGTAAACATTGTTAAGTTTCTTATCACATTAGTACTTTACTGCTGAAGAATTATTCAAAGCGACTGCCAATCTAAAAATTGGAAAAAGTGCGGGACCAGATCTGATCTTAGATGAATTTCTAATAAATGGCAGAGATGAACTTCCTCCGTATTTGATTAAATTGTTTAACAACATATTATGTCTTGGATATTTTTCAGATAAATGGACCGAATGTTTTATTGTACCCATACATAAGAAAGGAGATTTAAATGACCCAAATAATTTTAGAGTGATAACTATGTTAAGTGTCATAGGTAAATTGTTCACAAATTTGAATAAAAGTAATCAAATGTCCACCAATGTCGAGCGAATGTCGAATGTCGAGCGAAAACGGGAACAACAGATAACGTATTTGCCCTTCACCGTTCGCATACATGAGTAGGAAGCATTTTAACATGCCTATATAAATACCACTTGCACCTTTTGAGTACAATATATCCTTAAATATCCTCCATGTCATGGATATACCAAGAAAAAAGAACCGGGAACAAAACACTCGCCTTGTCTTAGACCTAAATGACTCTCAAATGCAGTTCCGATATCATTATGATGTCTTACTTTTGTGTACACATGAGCATACATTGCTTTTATAACTGTAAAACGTCGTCCTCGAATACCAAGTCTGTATATTCTGTACCAAGGATATCCCTTACAGTGTAATCAAATGCCTTTGTAATGTCAATAAAACAACGATAAAATTGAATATTTTAATTTAAAATATGTCAATACATGGTGAAGGACAAATATGTGTCATTATCAGCACAAATAATGACTTTATATTATCAGAGACAGGGATACTTGACTTTTTAACAATGAGTAAAATGAATATGATAAAGCACTGGTTAAAGGTTATCTGTGCTCCAGAACATAAATTCATTAAAATGATATATAAACTTATGCTAGACGGTATTGAAAGTAATCCCCTAAAAACCAACTGGGCAAGTCAAGTGAAATGTATTCTAAGTTCATTGGGATTCTAGCATGTCTGCTTGGCACAAGGTGTTAGTGATCTCAGTGGTTTTTTTTCTGTGTTTAAGCAAAAAAATACTGACACTTTTGTCCAAGGTGTAGAAAGACGCATAAATGGCTATTCAAGGGCATTATTTTATAGAAATGTCTTCTGTTTTGAACTTCAATTTTACCTTAAATGGGTTAACATCGAGAAGGGAAGGTGGAATAATACCGATATTAGTAAAATAGTGTTTTCCCAGTTTGCCCTGTTCTCGAAGATGAATATCATTTTATTTTTGAATGTAACATCTACTCACAAACAAGACAAAAATACAATACATATCAATATATTATAGACGTCACCCAAGCATGTTAAAAGCCACAGAGTTATTTTCCTCACAGAATCCAAATACTATCAAGTTACTAGCTGTTTATGCATGTGGAGCTTTTGAAATGACAAATACTGTCAGTACATGATGATTAATGCTACTTTATTAAGTTACATGCAGTACAGATCACTGTTATGAAAACAGTGCATATTATTTGTTTAACTTAGATATAAATTATTGTATATGTAATGAAAATATGTCATGAAAAATAGCACAAAACAAACCTTCCTTTATCATTTTATCGCGTAGTTTGAGCTTTATCCAGTTTAAGTTTGGACTTTATTTACACATTTTCTTCAAACAGTTCGGCTTTATCGATAAGTGTACATACTATTCCAAGATATAATTGATTTTAACCCAGAAACCACTACGGTATCAACTAATAACCGTTTGAATGCCCTTCTAGATAGATTATTACTACTATGTAACGGTTTAGTTCAGTAATGTTCCGATTTAGATGGAACAAATTTAATAAATACGTCGCATTTTTTGAATATTTTGTATTTCCCCCAGGCAATTTATATATTTCTTCTAAGAAAAACGTAGATTTCTGGCAATACACTTAATACATAACGGCGTTTAACATTACTTTATACATGTGTACACAAATTTTGTAAATATACTGACTAAAATCGCCGAAAAATTCAAAATATGTACCTACCTGTCAATTGCGGACGACATGTTTTCTCTGAAATTTGATTTATCATCTGCAAATTGGTATACCGAGGTACAGGGGGTGTTTTTTGTACTACAGATCTTGAGGTAATGGTTAGGGTGCAACAGTTATTGCAATATATGCAACAAAAGCTTGGAATAAGCTTAATTAATGTACTAATGGCAACAACTACAGAAACTTTCTATACGTGTACTGAATGCACGTTGCTGAAGACTGGAGATAAATAAAAGTTTAAGACAGATTTGTTAATTTGCATTTACACTTTAACGACTAAATTTATGCAAATATGAAACCAAAAGCTTGCTAAAATGATACGATTTGTCACTGTACGACGAATTGTTTAATTGAATTAGACTACTGGGATTAAATGGCCGGCGAACATGATTAATGCTGTTCTGAATGTTGAACGTGCATTTGATTTCTCCAAATATTGCATTTAACACTGATAGTTTAAACCTATTTAATTTAGCTCGATTGCATCGAAAACCTACGACTTACTGAGACAGTCTGGAGTCCGTTTCCTGGGTAGAACCAGTACTTGGTGTCTTTGGGGGAGATCTTGAGTACGCTGCCAGAGTGGGGATGGAACCCGGGACCTCCCGATCGCTAAGCGGACACCATATCCACTACGCCACCACGACCTTTTAACACCGATACTTTTACGATTGTTAATTAACTAGTATTCATTGTGAACATAATATTATGTTGTGTGAACAAAGATTGAATTATGGAATGTTTCACGATTGGTAACGACATATTAATTTGGTACATTTGTTTTGAAGAACCAAACCAAAAGAACGATTTCTAATCTAACTAACAACGATGAAACGATACTGGTACAAATTATTAAAATATATATAATAAAATTATCCAGCAAAATACTGAAGAAAACCAAAACGCAATAGATACAAATATGCACGTACGTGGACCAGACTAATATTGGAATAAAATCTAAAACATAATGTTTAAATTACACTAGAGTGAATAATATGTCACACATTTCATGAACAGATCTACGTACATGGCAAATGTATAAAACGCATACGTATATTAGACTATGTGAATATATAAACATAAAGTGTAATGTAAATACAAGGTAAAGTAAATACTAGTGTAAATAATATTCAATACATTTCATTAACCTAGAAAATGACAAAACGAACAATCATAACAAATAAGTTAACAGCGACTTGTAAAGATGGGAACCATATGTAATGCCCGGTGACATTCGCCAGAGCTCTGTATCCATCAACCTTGACTACTGACACTGATCGCTTTGTTGTGTATGATCACTATTAACATGCATAATGAGGCCAGAAACCATCGATCACTATACAACACCTACGACAGATTCTCGACCTCGCTTCACGTCCACTGGTGTTTACAGAATGTCAACTGTTTAGACATGTTGACAACAAAGCCTTCGCAGTGCATACTGAGAGTAGTTGACAAAATGCAAAATGGCGGTATTATCATGATCGCATTGGCGCCGGCTTGCCTGGTAGCGCACTCATCTACATTCCTGGTAGCGCACTCATCTACATGCCTGGTAGTGCACTCATCTACATGCCTGGTAGTGCACTCATCTACATGCCTTGTAGCGCACTCATCTATATGATGTCGCTGCTTGTTTATGCGTAGTTTATTCACATATTTACTTGTATAACGAAAGTTACTGTGTATAACACGCGACGTATCCGGCCGTAATTGTCATCTCATTTTTTACGAGTCGTAAAATTACCAATGATATGGTCGTTGTAATGCACATCAGGTAGTACAATAAAATCAACCGTTTTTATAAAGGCCAGTTAATATACATACAAAATGCAACCGTTATAATAATTGTCAGTTAATACAATTACAGAAAAATTATAAGCGAATGTACCAACCACTGCGCTAGCCGGACAGCCCGATCCGAATACTAATACACAATTCGAGCTGTGGATAGCATGTGTTACTGACCTTTTATTGGTACCTTTAGAGTACGCACTGTGTCTTGCCGAATTCAAGTCGCAACTGTTAACTGTACAGGTGGGTGCAGGTATATCAACCGTGTATTGCATCATGGATGACATATGACATATGACAAAGGTATTCGACTCTTCAGAATACAAATCCACCAACTGCTATGCATACAGAGGCAGGAAATTAAAAATTACGTGTTACAGGTATTTAATTAGTGTTCTATCTTTTTACATTGATTTAAATGTGTCTTAGCTGTCATATCAAATGGCAAATATCAAAGTTCGATTGTAATCAAAACTGTAACATGCTTATTTAAATCTAACTAGATATAAGTGTACGCTTAAATGCTAAAGTTGGCAACCGTGACTGTCAGTATCAGTACAATTAGTGATTCTACAACTGGTTTCAATTTATTTAGTTCGCAGGACGCTTATTTAGTTTAAGGATAGTGAGCAAGATATGTTTAAGTGTCTAAAATCATTCAGTGCGTAAAGCAGATATTTAGTGCACCTAATTAAAACACTTAATTCAGCAACAATACTAGTCCGCGCTTGCACAGACGTCATCCATTTCAGAGATCACGTAGAACGCTGTGCTTGCAATCTACACTTTTAATACCTATCCAACCAAACACCGTCTTGGTGTCTTAGAAAAGTTTGTTGGCAAATGTACAGTTTACCATGTATTTGAATCAAATTATTAGTTCTTTCCATCTTCATTTATGGAAATGGTCAATTACAACGACATGGTACCACATCGCATGCTAATTGAAAGTACGTATGTCGTATAATGTTGGTGATGCGTTGTTTAAGACTACTCCAAGTGGGCCAGATTACTGCTGTAACATTAAAACATACATAGTGTACATCAATCAGAACTTGTATGGTCAACACTGAGGGCTATAGGTTGGCTACGAGCCTCATGGACCCAGTAAGTTAATAAATATATTAAGTTGTTCCAAGTCAAACAATTAGTGACTCAAACATGAGTAAGCAACTTTAAGAGCGCGACTCGTGGCTAATTAATAAATAATTAATAAAACATCAATTGAATATGTTTTGAACGTTTAATTTGTAATTGCATAATTTAAATAAATCGTCGTAAGATTAAGTAACTGCGAACGCATTTCTTCGATATTACGAAATGTCATTTATTTCAGGAAAATACACCACGTAGTGGTAGTGCACACAGGCAAAAATCTGACAAAATTAAGAATAAGTGAGTGTGTTTATATTAAAGGGACTTGTTCACAGTTTTTTTAGCATTTTTTAAATAATGCAATTAAATGTCTTAACTTGACAGATTAAAGCATCGAAACTCAAGAGCTCAAGTAAAATAATAAGACAAGGATTTAACAAAAAAAGAAACGAAAAAAATTGGCCCCACCGGGTATCGACATCGAGACCTACGGATTAAAAGGCTATTGATTTAACCACTCGGCCAATCCAATTTCCAATAGATCTGGCATTATTTACTTTATGTAAGTGATCCGTGTGTTGTACACAATTTTAGCGAAAACAACAGAAACACTCCAAAATATTCCATCGTTTAGCGTTACAAACGTCTTATAATTTAAAGGTTCCTTTAACGTATGGTGGCATGGACGAACATGTGAGAAAAATAATTTATCTCGTGGCCACGAGTTACAAAGTCGTGGCTACGACGTAGTATCTCTTGACCTTGAGTTAGTATCTCGTGGCCACGACTGAGGATCTCGTAGCCACGAGTTACATAACTCGTGGCCACGTCTTTACGTCACTCGTGGCGACAACATAATTAGCCAATCAGAAATCCAGTTATTGGCTCAGCAAATTCACGAGACACATAAGCCCCGCGATGAAATATCTTGAAACACGATCATTCCTATACGAGCCGTGAATTCTAGTGAATTTGTTTAGCCAAATAACTGGATTTTTGATTGGCTAATTATGTCGTGTACACGACTGACGTAAAGACGTGGCCACGAGTTATATAACTCGTGGCCACGAGATACTCAGTCGTGGCCACGAGATACCAACTGGAGGTCACGAGATACTAAGTCGTGGCCACGAGATAAATTATTTTTTCTCACACGTCTGTCTATGCCACCGTATTAAAGAGATGACAACTATGCTGTAGTACACATATAGTGGGTGTGAATAATTGGTTGTCATGTTATGCGAAATATAACAAGTAAGCACTGCACAATGACGGAATACAGTGCCCACTATATGTTTATGTTGTATATGCATACATCATTGTATCGTTATGTGTTAGTTTTGTATCATCACAAACACATACATATATACAGTTTAACCTATACACCGTACCGTACCGTATCGTACACGTACATGTACACGTTGGTTTGCACGTTGTAAAAAGTGTATAGACAATAACAACTTACTCGTGGTATGACAAATGACAGCACATTATGTGGCCAGCCCGACAGATGATGGTAGTCATCCAGATATTTTCTTATTTTCATCGTTGTGAACGAATGAATTTTATATTTCATTTAACATTCTTTCGGTGCACCAAAGCTGTACGTAACATTTACGAACAATAGACCGTTGTCTTAGCGAATGACTAAAATGCTAATAATAAACAACTACATGTGTACTAATGGAATAAAAATAACAGAAACTCATTTATGTTAAAAACTTATATTTGTATGTTATAAAAATGTACAAAGTATGTAAAATATAAAAGTAATATACTTAACCTATTAGAAGAAAATAAAGTACGTATGGTATAAAAATAGCAGAAATACAATAAACTAAATAAAATACGAACAGTATAAAGATAAAAGTTTGAGGAACAGTATTGCTCTCTATTAACGTAGCCAACCCAATGACGAATAATTGAAACAGAGATACATCTATTTCCTGTAGTTTACTACCTTTTGTCACAGAATATACTCAGACAAAAAGATAAGTGATAAAAGGTATAAGTATAAACAATGCATGTGAGGTATCTTTCTATCATAAAAGAGGGGCAAACCTGTTTTATTTGAAAAAAAAGAGTACATTGTTATTGTAATTCTAACATGATACTCGCGAATTTTTGTATAGACAAAGAACAAAATTATCGTTGTTAAACTACCCAATAAACAACGCAAAAAGAACTTCGGAGTCGGAGTTCGGATTCTAAGCGGAGCATAGTAAAAAGTAGATCCAATTTCAATTGCAAAAATATATGTCAAATCATATTAGAATCGAAATAATTTTCGCATTTTCGTTGTTTATTGGCCAATAAACAACTCTTTGTCGTTCTTATGGGTGGGCATTAAACAACTCGGACTAACGCCCTCGTGGTTAAATGCCTACGCATCAGAACTCCAAATCGTTGTTTATGGGCCGATAAACAACGATAAATCGATTGGTTATTTCTTAATTAAAGTATTTATCATACGAAATAACCTTGGACGGATGGTTCACACACAATGTTGAGATGTACTAAGATCCTACAAATTATCCCACATACTGATAAAAGTGAATAAAAGTACTCACTAACATTTCTGTGAAAGTAAGTTACACACGGAGAATACCTTTCCGCAAATTTCAGACATTGGACGAATATTCATGTCACAGTGAATAATCTGGTGTCTATGATGTAATGGCGACTGGGTGATTTATATTGACAGTTACTACTTGGATAACTGCGAAAAGAGTTTGAAACGGTCTGGTAAATATGTCACGTTATGTGTATCTTTTTAGACAACATGAAATGAAAAACAAAAATATGTAAATGAATTTTTATCATGTTTGAAGAAAACAAATTGTTCGTTTCAACTTTAAACCTTTTCAAAATAATGTCTACATCATTTGTCTGAATGGTCTGGGCTATTACATATAGCCAGTACGCACTGTACAAGTATAAGGCATTTTTACGGCTTTTTTGGTAGTTTTCGCAGGGTATGTGACCGTAAATGCGCGTAAAGGTGGTTTTGCGATAGTAACAATCCCGCCAGGTGGTTACCAGGACTGATACCGTAAAAGTTTTGGTAAAACCTGTAAAACTGTCAAAGCCTATTTTGTAAAGTTTACGTTAAATAACTGTTATGTTTACATAGTTACGTGTATCTACATACGTCCTTGGAAACAGGCCCACGGATTTTTACCGTAACTTATCCTTTTACATTGTGAGTTATACGTAAGTTGCGTTGATCTAGATCATAATTTATCCCTTACCGAATTATTCGGGCGAAATACGTGAATTTTTATAAGGAAATTCCGAGTATATGAGTAGAACAAGATAACACCTTGGTTACCGTTATTGACGGCGAGAAAGATGAACGGCATGCAGACGACAATCATCAGCAGCACGAGGCATCTTGTAGAGGTGCCGACCTTCTTGACCGCCCTGAGCACGAGCACCAACATCGTACCTCTCTACAATCCGTCGGCGACCACCCTACACTCCGTCGGCGACCACCCTACACTCAGTCGGCGAAAGCACTGCACACAGTCGGCGACCACCCTACACTCCGTCGGCGACAACCCTATATTCCGTCGGCGAACGCACTGCACACCGTCGCTTATCACCCTACTATCCTTCGGCGGTCACGCTACCCACCATCGGCGATCACACTACACTCCGACGGCGAACAACCTGCAATCCGTCGGCGAACACCCGACTGACCTTCGACGATTACACTACACTCCGTACACTCGGTCGGTGAACACAGATTGGCATCCGTGTTCTAGTCACCCACGCACCCACGTGTGCGGGTTTGGCTCCTTTTTAAAATTGTTTACATAGTAAACCAATATATTGATACATGTACAACTTTTATATATGTGTTTATAATGCACCTTTATAGTAACCCTAGTTTCTGTGCTTGATGTGTTCTTTTGAACTCATTGGTTATTTTAAAAGACAATCAGGTAAACAATCAACAAACTGTTGATGACCAAAAACTCTATGGGCTGAAAACACATCCTTTACACGTGACGAATTATTGTACATATATGTTACTTGGTATAAATATACGTTGTCCAGGATGTGTTTCAGAATAAAATCTTCATTCAAGCATTCACAATATTCTTTACTTATTTTGAAATACACAACTATAAATAATTAAGATCCGACTATGCTGTTTACTGTTTTTTTTTCAAAGGTACGCACTACAGTTCGTATCAGATTAACCGTTCCTCTATATAAACACAATTAAACAATTTTCTTTCAATTTACAATATTATCTCATGAAAATAATAATCCCATTGTACAAAAACGCTCGAAGTTTAAACATCACAACACCACTCTACGAGGTAACAAATACATCTAAATCTGTATGTTACGTTAATTACCACTAGCCACGGGCGAGACGTGTAAAACTACAAAACGGCAGGCTTTCGCTCAACTGTCATCATGACGTTTTTTTCGGCATAGCCGTCTAAGATCACGTTTGACCTAGATTTCTTGCGATAATTTAATGCAGCGGGAAAATTGAATGCCAATTGAATTTGGCAAATTTTCTATTTTCAGGGAATGCAAACTTACAAATATGGTTTGATGTCTACCAATAACTGTTGCATGTTGTGGGGGAATACAATTTGCATAATTGTTTGCATTAGCGGTTAAAAAAAGTTATAAACATATCTTCGACATACACACCAAAACTGAACATAATTATGAACAATTTTACTTATTGTATGTCATGAACATAATGTAATATTTATTCACATAATGAAATCATTATGTTGTTTAGCCTACATCAGCCTCACGCTCATAAATAGCAATTACAATTATCCCATTTTGTGATAATTATTGCGCTCTGAAACCTTTCGCAGCCATACGTAGATATTCAGCGAAGATCGGAATGAAATGGTCTATTCCAGCGTATTCAACACACTCGAGATAAAGGGTGCATCATTCTAAAAATAGCGCGTGGTAGAGCTATGCTAATATACATTCATCAATTAGCGTCCGGACAATGATAAACCCGAGAATTTCAATAAATGGGGAATTTATATTTATAAACTTACTGTGCATGTTAATTTATATTTGAATATCGGTTGCGTTTTATTAAGAATTATTTATAATTGCACCTTTCTATTAACTTCTCCGGTAGATGTTATTCAATTTAAAAATATTTAACATCTTTCTATCAATAAAATGTGGTGTGAGAAGTCTCGTAATACGTCGAAATGTTACTTTACTTCATTTGCGTAGCCTGAATACAATATTTGCAAAACTTATGATACGTAAAGTATATTATTTAACATAACTATGTACACTCGCCTGATATATAATAATTTTCATTCATTTCCGCAATTATTTTCTGACAATGCTAATTTGTTAAATTTGGCTGACAAATTCATGTAACAATTATAGTAACGTACATTACTAGCATTTAGGTTATTCATTTATCACCGGTGAAAAAATGGAAGGTATGATCGGTTTATTCACGGTAACATCTTAATAATGTTTGAGTTTATCTCCAATTAATTTTGGGTCCGATAAAGTTTCTTATAGTGTCCGAAAGAATTTTCCTTAGTGGGGACCAAACAAGCTAGGGTCCGAGAAGTCACGTTAACGATCATCTTGTCCCTCTTGTATAATATTTCGGGTAAAAAGAATGACATCTCAATATTAATTTCAACGCCGATGGTCTTTTTTAAAGACATTTCTTGTTTCTTCTGACGTTTAACAAACGTCCCAGTTGACGGCGCGGTATAAATATATAAATATCTCTATTTTGTCAATGCGCAAGGACTCAATTAACGCCTGTGTTGACAGCTTATTGTAACGTTTGTTTCCTACAAAGGTTAAGACTTGACCATTGGCTTTAGGTTCTTGGAAAAAGTGTTTTTCCTCCTATATAACATGTATAAAAATGTCCGAAATAACGTAAGTAAAGTTCCTAAAATCATAAAGTTCGTTAAACAAGTGGCTAGTTCATTTACATTGTATTTTGCATAATAAATGGTGTTCATATGTCAAAAATCTACTCCTTATTTTATTTTACCTCGTCTTATTTTATCTTATTTTACCACATTTTAAATATTAAATATTGATTTTCACGAGGAAAACTGAATTTGATTTTTTTCCTTAAATATGACTTAAGTATAGATTTTCCGTAGGAGCTTTGTGGATTTGGCCCCTGGTTAGTGAGTAGTCTAATTAATACGCCGTGTAACGAATTTAATGTTAACGAATAAAGTGTTACTCAACGAACGTATTGTTACATAACAAACATAGCGTAACTTTTCATGTAGGGCTTCATTCGCTGTAACATCTAAAGTAGCGCTCAAAGACTATTTAACAAGCGGTAGTGGTGGAAAACTGAAAGTTATAGATTTTCATAATTTCCCATTATTTTCAACAATAAATCTATCAGTGTACTTTCAGCAAACAACACGTTACATGTGCGTTACATGTGCCAAAACTCGCATTGTATTCCGATTTAAAATTGTGTACAAATTCATCACATATAATATTATTTACATTTTGGCATATTTACAGTCTTGTTTGCATCTTCAGCCATTAGAAATGACGTTTCTATAAACATGATACACAACTGACCAAAATAATGACATGTAATGAATGCTTAACGTGGCAGAATATCTACATAAGAGCGTTAATACACGCGACTCGATTTCGTGCGACTACTTTGGACATGCTCTGTAGCAACGCTCTTTGGTGTCAACCCAACTTCGGTGTTCAACACCAAAGTGCGTTCGCTTTTTGGTCAACACAAAAGTGCGTTGCAGTGGTACATATAATTGGTGAAAGGGAACGCACTAAAGTTTGTTGTACATCCTCATTTTGACAATTTCAGACGATATACAATTCATCATTATCATCATCATCATCATCAACATCATTATAAAATCATATTATTTTTATCAAATCATAAAAATCATCATCAGATTATCACTAAAATCATCATTTTCATCATCATCGTCATCATCAGCATCATCATCGGATCATTATTATATCATCGTCATTATTATCATTATTATCATCATCATCATCATCATCATCATCACCATTCTCCTCCTACTCCTCCTCCTCATCATCAGATCAACATCATCATATGAACATCCTCATGATCAGATCATCATCAGCATCATCAGATCATAATCATCATCATCATGAATTGGTCACTCGCGAGGGCATATCCCACCCATCTTGCAATTTTAAGGTCAATTGAAAGAAAATTGACAGCCACATCAACATTAAAATTGATCATGATGATGTGATGTACCACTGCAACGCACTTTGGTGAACCTGTTAAATGTGTTCGAATTTTTTAGGATATCATGTACAGAGAAATATATATTTAGATATCTTATTTATTTAAAAACTTATGGGTATGTACGGTTAAAAATGTATAAGGAAACTGTGGTTTTAATGATGTGTGGTTAAACCAAGGTGTTTGAGAGGTACATGTTGTTGTTGTTTTAACTCAGAGTTACATATATGTTTATTCAAAGATGGAACTCGGAAATGCGTGAATCAAGTAGAGCTAAAACATACATAATTATTAATAGCAGATTTTAACTTTCAGCCCTATTTAAATGATGCAAATTTTTACACTATAGAATGGCCCTCTCCAGATCAAGAGTTAAATTTTGCACATAGACGTAAAGTTGAAACTGGTAGATGGCATGCAGATATACGTTATGAAGAAATAAAAATCACTTATGCAATGTTCTTGAATACGAATATCATGTTATTTTTGAATGTACACTGCATTATGATTTATAATTGTATATAGCATTGCAAATTGGAAATTCTTTCTATACGTATTATGACTAATGTATGATGTTCATCATACAGTATATTACCACCTCTCGCTTTTTATCTATTTGATGAATAATTTCAATATTTGTTTGATAAAATAATGTTACTATGTACAAATTGAGTACATGTATCGATATTATTATTGACCTTTGACTTTGTTTTTATGCATATTATTATACATTAGTTCGTATACTCATGGACATATTGCCCAATGTATTATTCAATAAACTGTAAACTGCAAACTGTTTCTTCGGGGTTCTTTCCACGATCATGGCGTTTTTTTCCAAGTTTGCACAACGTTCCTAGCATGTCCCTAACCCCACCATGGTTATTGGCGATCAGCTATAGAACCTAGTCTTTCAGATTACTTTCATCAGTGTATCTCTCAAATTGATCAGGACTTAATGTATATTTGTCAACGTCAAAGAGGAAACGGATAACTTACTGCTGATACAACACATCATTCTTGTCCAGCAGTAGGAACAGGCGCTTGCTCAGTCCAGATAGTATCTTTCTTGTCCATTTCCTTGTAGGAGGATTTTCATTAAATATTTGTGGATGCTCTCGAAGTCAAGTCCACCGTTGCCTTCTCTTCTTACATCGTAAGGTGTCTCCGCACGGGCGCTTCTTTGCCTTGACTGGGCGGTCACACTGTCGAACACTGACAATAGAATGTGCGTCCGACTCTGAGCCTCTGTCAAGGGTTGAGGTCGGCGTTGCAGCCCTGGCGGCTCTGCCCCGCCCACAGCTCCTCGTCTCGGCTGCTCTTCCCCGCCCACAGCTCATCGTCTCGGCTGCTCTGCCCCGCCCACAGCTCCTCGCCCTGGCTGCTCTGCCCCGCCAACAGCTCCTCGCCCTGGCTGCTCTGCCCCGCCCACAGCTCCTCACCCTGGCTGCTCTGCCCCGCCCATAGCTCCTCGTCTCGGCTGCTATGCCCCGCCCACAGCTCCTCGTCTCGGCTGCTCTGCCCCGCCCAAAGTTCCTCGTCTCGGCATCAAGTTGTGCAAATTAAGTTGCCTTTGGAATAAACTGCAAACTTAACACTTTGAACAGTATACTCACGAATGAAATTGTCTATAAAACTGGAGTGTTTTATAGGAGCAGCGCGGGCTGTTTTGTCGCAGTGCTGTCGTCGTGCCAACGCCATGGTCGCACTGAGTCGTCCAAGACACGCCACAAGCGCAGTGTGGTCGCAGCGTGGACGCAGTGTAAACGCAATAAAAACCCCAAAGCCGTGGTAAGGTCGTGCTGGAAACGGCGTGTACATTTGCAGAACGCAGATAGCATGACCCCATTGTAACGGATGATAGAAATTAGATTTTTAAAAAGAAAAATAATTGGCGTTCTTAAAGGGACTTGGTCACAGATTTTCGCATTTTTTAAGTATGTCATTAAATGTCTTTACTTGACAGATTTAAGCATCGGAACTAAAATGCTCAAGTATAGTAACAAGACGAGTATTTAGAAAAAAAAATTGTTCCCACCGGGGCTCGAACCCGGGACCTACGGATTTAAAGGCTATCGACTTACCCGACTTCTGTAATTAACTTTGCATTATTTACTTCATGTAAGTGTTCCACGAGTTGTCAACAATTTCAACGAAAACAACAGAAACACTCCAAATTATTCTATCGCTTTCAATTTCAACTGATGATTACTCATGAACGAAGCGGTTTTTACAGTATATTTCTAGGCCCGTAGTGTTATTTTGCTCCCTTGTATACACCGTTCTTTTATTTATTTTTGGAATCGGAGACAAAATGTTGAAAAATGGTCAATTCGTCAATCTGTGAACAGGTCCCTTTAATGAGACTATCAGCGTTTTCCAAAAAATGACGGTTTGGATGACAGTATGGACGCTAGTCCGGTGTGACGGGATATAATACTATTATACACTCAGTTATCTCACTGATTTGTTATTTGATCTTTTTACTTTAAAGGCAACAACGATCCAAATTATTAGCCTATGACAGGATGTGTCGCCCTCGTTCACGCAAGCAAGAAGTTGTCTAGGCTCATACAAGATATACACAGTACAACGTGGTATAGATGCTCTTTGGCAAAGTTGTCTAGGCTCATACAAGATATACACAGTACAACGTGGTATAGATGCTCATTGGCAAAGTTGTCTAGGCTCATACAAGATATATACAGTACAACGTGGTATAGATGCTCATTGGCAAAGTTGTCTAGGCTCATACAAGATATATACAGTACAACGCGGTATAGATGCTCATTGGCAAAGTTGTCTAGGCTCATACAAGATATACACAGTACAACGTGGTATAGATGCTCATTGGCATACAAAGTAACTCTTCTTGTACGAGCCACTCAATATGTATTAACTCGCCGTACTTGTCTTTCAAAATGATTTCATTGGACGATGTCTGAAAAAAATTGCATTTAGTTTATAAGATATACCCTTATATGGGCAACTGAACGAATTAATAGTGTCAACTTTGTGAACTAGTCAAAGAAGTTGATTTAGTTAAGTTAACTTTTATTTTCTTTCAAGAAATTAGCGGCTAATGAATTGCTGTGTCACCATTTCTGCTGTATAATACTTAATTGATATGTGTTAAAATTAGTAATGATTCGTTATGTTAGCGTAGTTAATGTTGTCAACCGGCGCTTCCTTATACACGGAGGCAACCCGACCCAATCTAGCGAAAAAAGTCGACCATAAGTTTTTAGCGACGATTGTTTTCCGTGAAATCCGTTTTCGTCAGATTTTAGATAACTTTCAATGTTTTTTGACCGAAATGTGTCATTAAAAAACGGTTAAAAAAACTCAATCCCGACCCTACCTAACTTTGTTGAGACCGTTGCCCGAAACACACAATTTATTTTTGGGCCTTAGTATTGTTCAGAGATAACCGAAACGGGCGGTAATTTCAAGACTTATGCGCTGGTTAGTCCTGTGAACAGTTACTTCCCATGTTGACAGGCCTCTAAGTGAAATATATCGTCACCAAGACAATTCGTTTTTCTTGAGTTTATAAAACAATTAATACTCAATAAAACTCGCCAAGGCTCTTGGTTCAGGTTTTCGAAGTCTCACTAACGAAACTTGGTGTCTACATTCAACACTTATCTAGTACATGTATTCTATATGTATTCATGTTATATTCCTGTGCAAAGTCAATTTTTCGGTGCCGAAACTATTTTGATGACCTTCAATTAAAACAATTATCTGAAATGAAATGAATTCCCATGAACGGATACAATTTCATTTAACATTGGGGTAAAACGTTTACTTGCGCTACCTTGCCTACTATAATTTATAAATTATTATTGAGTTGTGTCGTGGTAAAACCGGGCTAAATACTTGTGCGTAAAGTGTCGTCCCGGATCAGCCTATGCGGACCGCACAGGCTAATCCGGGACGGCACTATCCGCTTCTATGGTATTTTCTGTTTCAAGGAAGTCTCTTTTAAACATAAATCCACTTTAGGCGGAAAGTGCCGTCCTGGATTAGCCTGTGCACCGGCTAATCTGGGACGACACTTTACGCACATGGATTTAGCCCGGTTTTCCAACGACACGCCTCAATTCAATAATTTATTGTAATAATGATAAATATATTGCTGTAGCACGTTTTGTTAATTAATTTAATTTGTAATACCTAAACAATTCGGCGTAATGCCTTCATCAGTAGCAATAACAATATTTTGTCATAATTTATAGTGAGCATACGTTCACAAGATAAACTATTCCACTAGTTGATATTTGTTTGTGATTTTATTTGCTCTTGCATTATTTCAAATCAATATTATCAATGGTGAGGTTGCATGTCATAACTTGTGTGAACACTTTGTGAATAGTACACTTTCTCGGTATATGTTTGATGCTCCATAATAAATACTTATATATCTGATATATTGAGCAAATGAAATCGCTGAATTGCAAATGTATATCTACTTATTTTTAAAAAACGTCGAAAAGTAAATATGTGTATATTATTTTTTAAACACATTAATACCAACTTCTTTCGACATTTACAGAAGGCCGTTTATAACAGAATAGATATACATATGATCAAATTTTATTGCGAGAAAAATGTGTTTAAACAACTATATTTTCTATGTTTAAATAATGACGTTACATTACAAATTTTAAAGTTATAGCAACATATGAATGTATAGCTTGATTTGTGTGCAACTGCACTTACTATTCGTTCATAATTCGGACGGGATAACAATCATTTTGTTCAATATTGTAGTGTGTATGTGACATATATGAATGATTGTATTATTCCTGTGTCATGATACACATGAGTCGTATCGTGGGAAACTCGGGCTTAATGCATGTGCGTAAAGAGTCGTCCCGGATAAGCCTGCGCAACCCGTACAGGCTAATCCGGGACGACAGTTTCCGCCTACAGTGGATTTATGTTTAAAAGAGACTTCATTGAAACAGAAAATACCATAAAAGCGGAAAGTGTCGTCCCGGATAAGCCTGCGCAACCCGTACAGGCTAATCCGGGACGACAATTTCCGCCTACAGTGGATTTATGTTTCAAAGAGACTTCATTGAAACAGAAAATACCATAAAAGCGGAAAGTTTCGTCTTGGATTAGCCTGTGCGGACACTTTACACACATGCATTAAGCCCGGTTTCCCCACGACACGCCTCATATGGTAGCAAACATCCAGCCGCATCAGCAGTAAGGAAAATCTTATTACAACTACAGCGTAAATTTGTTATATTTTTAAGACATGCAACCAGCTGAATATGCAGCCTTAAACAATAAGAATTCATTTTAACACCCTCCTCAATAACAAATATAATACATATATTCCCGTGACGATATCTTTTTGAAAATCTACTTGAGGGTTAAGGAGATGTCGTTTAAAGATGTTTCTATTTATAGCTCTTGCGGCCGTTGTGGGCATCTTTTGCAGCGAACTGGAACCATGTGAGCAACTTTGACAGGCGACCAACAAAGGAACATTTCTGTGAAGTTTCATCAACGTCGATTTTACGGTTTCAGAGGAGATGTCGGTTAAAGAAAAAGTATAAGCACGCACACACGGACGCACGCATGACGGACGAACCGTCCATGGCATAAGCTCGCTGGCCTTCGGCAAGTGGGGTAAATTAAACAGTATTACACGTTGTTTAGGCAGACACATAAACACATCTACATTTTTAACACCTTGATACATAAAACGTGATTAAAACATAAACACTGAATAGGTCTAACTAAAAATAATCGTGACTTATGAGTTTGATTCTCATTCAAATTACTGTAAATTTCATTTGATCATGAGCTTTTCGAAGATATTAAACGGTTTTGCAATATTAAGGCATTAAGGTACCTATGTTAAAATGAACGTATACACCTTGAAATAAAGCTCTTCTATATTCTCAAATACGAAGTCATTTTTTTTTTTATTCAGACAGAGCAAGTTCTTGAAACGAACACTTTGTAGTAAAATACTAGTTTGAAAACGCCAGTCCTTTTTTAGAAAAACCGCGATCGAATGTTCAATATTAACAACGCGCCATTCTTTGTACCTTCGCAATACAGTTTGCGTATTGGACTGTGCGTGCTTCATTGGTGAGTTGTTTTGTCGTTTAAATATATGTAATGCACAACTATCAAGTGAATGCGAAAGAAAAAAAAAGTAAAATCTTCATAATTAACTGCCATTGATTCTAATTTTAGTACACAGTGTATAATTTGTGATGCATGCGTTTTTATAATAATTATAAAAAATAAAAAGAAACAATCTGTAAAATGCTCTTGCAACATAAGACATATCGTAACAGGTGTCACAACATTCACTAGGGAAATATAGAGAATACATGGTTGGTGCCGGGATGAATTCGCTTCAATTCTGTATTTTTAAATAGCATTTAATTTTAAAGTTATGTCAGTCACTGGTTATATTTAAAAATAAATAAACATGATTACTGTATTGAAAACTATTTTAAAAATATCAAATCAATTATAACAACTATAAAAATAACTTAACTAATCGTGAAATTATCAACATGTTTATCTATTATTAAAGTGTTGTATTGATTATTAGAAATCCGTGTCTGTGATATTTTTTGTTTTGAAAAAATAAAATATATTTTTTTACATTTTAACATTATAACAACTACAATAATGTTTAAAACACTTTCAATCTGATAAAATATATATCAAGCCTTTCTAAACATTACCTCAACAAATTAAATCTTGCCTGAAGCCATTAGCAGTGAACACAGGTCTGAGGTACAATTCATCAAAGTTGACATGCCTGGCTGCAGCCTACCCATCACATGATTCCGAGAACAGGAAATTTCTTTTCGTAGTGAGAATCTTGCATGATTTTCAGTTAAACCGTTGTTTTTTATTTGTTTTATGGTATGATGAATGTCTAGGTAACAGTCGCTGTATTATTTTGATGCAATATTTCAACATTTGACAAACGTCTGTTTTCACATTCACATTTTATAACTTTCACTTTCAGTTTCAATTTATTCACAAAGTTACTTTCGCAATTCAGCATTGGAGAAATTAAATCTGTCTTGGACATTTATTTAGCATAAATCAAACGAAACACCAGTCTGATCTGCAAGAGCTGGGAGTAATTAATTACGGTCAATTCGATTTTCATACTACAAGGAAGTTCAACATCCGGGGATTAAATGGACATTAAATAACAGTTAATTTGATTGGTTCATTTGTTAACCACCTTGTTTATGAGGCCAATAAGAATTAATGTTACAGATGTAAATTTACGTCATTAAGCATTTAGGGCTACACTATTGTGCTGGTATTTATGGCTCCCAGAAATCAAATTGAGATGAATTGGAAGCAACTACGATTCATCCAACGCATTCTCACGGCTTTCAGGTCGAATGGCTTTAGCAAACTGAGCAACCCC
>CM051029.1:44520947-44703447 GCA_027627225.1 Congeria kusceri | reverse complement strand
AACGACATTATAATCGTGGGAACGAGATCTTTTCTCGTGCGAATGACATAAATAACTCGTGGGAACGACATATTAAGTCGTGGGAACGAGGTAATTAACTCGTGGTAACGACATATTATGTCGTGGGAACGATATATTTTTGTCGAGGGGACGACTTAATGAACCAATCAAATTCCATGTTGCTCTCGCAGAAGAAAAACAATTTCTTTATATCTTAATCCATCATTGAAATGCGATATTATAGTCAAGGATGTTAAGATTAGACCTGGACAAAATTAGAATATAAATGATTTTTGCATGCTAGTTGGAAATATCATCAGCTTTCCTAAACCACAAAGTTCCCAAAAGTTCCGGTGCGGAAAATATTATTTGGGGCATTTTCAGGTTTTTTGGATAATTTGAATGAGGATTTCTGGAATAATTGTATAATTTCAAAACCATCAAAGGTAATTTCAAAAAAACATGCATACATATTTGTAATTACAAGATAAAGACATTCATGCAAAACTTTTGACTCTACGTTCAAGGTCAAGGTCACCTTCAGAGGTCAAATGAACAAAATGAGGCCAAATATGGACAAACTGCTATATATCATCCACCTGCACACAGGTTTCTAAATACGTATTAGTATATACTTCTAAAAGTATTATTAAGTGGGATTACATATACCACATCACTAAATCAAAAGTATAGGTCATCAATAAAGGTCATACTTTAAGGTCAAATGTAACAAATACTGACAAAAAAACACTTATTTCTATCTGAAACATGATATGTATGAGTATGTCACGCACGCACGCTTATGTAATTCATATTAACCAAATTTAGTATGAACCATGTCCAAAATATACGGTTTGATGTATAGGTCACACTCTGTTAAGGCTACCCGAGCTACCCTTGAAAATGCCCCGACCCTAGAATATTTTATTGAGTGGGTCAGATATTTTTTGTTTATTTTACTTTCTTTCAATAATTAAATGTTTTTTGGATAAATGTTTAGTTTTGATAGCATCCACTTCAAAACAATGTTTAAGGATATTACCGACATGTTTTGAATATTCATTTAGTTTTAGAATCTAAAAGTTGACCATTTACCCCAAAAATATAATAAATCCCCACCTACTACCCTATTTTTTTAAACAAAAAAATAATGACAGCAGTTCCTAAAGGATGGTTTACACTATTTTTGATGTGTCCTCGTGTTTCCATCCCCATATGTTACCATCCCATTGACTTGATTGTTCAACATAATAGATATATGCATTACTTTTGATGTGTCCTCGTGTTTCCATCCCCATATGTTATCATCCCATTGACTTGATTGTTCAACATAATAGATATGGTATTTTTCATTTTGCTGTCAGTCTATCCAGTTGAAAACCTCTTTTGCCGTTTAAAGACGTTCGCAACAAAAAGAAAATAATTGGGTTAATTTCTTCTTTTGCTTCATTGTTTACTTATTGTATATATGTTACAATATACTAATTTCATCTATATAATGTCCATTCAAAATAAATATGTTTAATAGTTATATGTTACAATATACTAATTTCATCTATAATGTCCATTCAAAATAAATATGTTTAATAGTAACAGTTTATAAAGCATATATACTAATGAAAAACACACTTATGCAATGTATTTCAAAACAAATTAGTTCAGAAATGATCCTTTAAATGTATCCATTCTATGGATACGTTGTTTATGTATGTTAAAACGAAACAGGAAAAAGGGTACACAGGTACTCTATATGAAATCCAATATTTCCCAAACAAGTTATTTTTATTAATGTTTTGGTGTAAGTATACATTGATGCATGTATGAGCGAAATTTTAAGAAAATCTGTCGTTTGGAACGAAATATGCATTTGATAAAAAATGAAGTTTCAGAAAGCATTATTAGTTTCCATTAGACACACTTAAATGTCGAGTCAAATTCGTTATTTTAGCAGTTAATGTAGGTAAAGCGTATTTATTATCAACATACACTTGTATATTGTCAAACAAAGCATGTACAAACAATTGAAAGAACCATAACCTTGCTTGAAAAAAACAAAACAATATCCTATGCACTTAAAACAGTGATAAAAATCCAAACTGAAAAAGGGGCTTCGACAGGTACCGTATTCAAAACCCAATATTTCCGGAACAAGGCCGGTGACCCCTATTTTTTAAGACTGTTTTAGTTTCAGTATAAAATGACGCATTTATGTGGGATATTTTTACAAATCTGTCGTTTGGAACAAAAGATATTTGTACATTTGATAAATTATTGATGTTTTCCCAGGCAAATTTAATGCACAATTAACCTCGTTAAACGTCCATTAAAAGTCATTTGTTAAATGATAACTGTAGATAAAGCGCGTTTTATCATCAAACTGCACATATTGCCAAACAAAACATTTAAAAAAAAGATGCATTTAAAAATCTCCATCTTTGTTTGAATATAAAAGCTTTATTGTATTCAACATTCTAAGTAACACAAACTGAAAAAAGGCCTAGACAGGTATCGTATTCAAAAGTCAATATTTCCGGAAAAAGGCCGGTGACCCCTATTTTTTAAGACTGTTTTAGTTTTAGGATACATTGATGCATGTTTGTCCCAATTTTTAAGAACATCTGTCGTTGGAAAGAAATTGAAGGAAATTGTTGCGAACGTCTTTATAAAAAAGCCATATGTGTTTCTGGTGATTGTATTTGCTTCTTTGTTTTTCTAAGTGTCAGTTTGCGCATAACGCTGTAAATTTGTATTACCAATCTGCATTCCGATGAAATCATTTCACGTCCGATTTAATGTAAATGCTGAACCACATGTTACACAAATTCCGCCATAGAAATCACTATAAAGAGATATAATTACATTGAAACATCGCTTATTGATATACCAAAGTGAAGGAGTTACCACAATTTATTTTTCAGAACAGAATGGTCTGTATAAAGGATCCAAATTATATTTTATGTAGGCTGTCATTATGCCTAAAATTAAACAGTGTGGGCCGCAAAGCTTTACATTTCATTTGAAATTCACATATTTTTTTTATAGAAATATATGATTATAGGACTCACATATATTCTGCATATGTAAAAGATACAGGTTTTACATGTGCACACGCTCAAGCAAATACCGGTAATATCATTATATTATTTTTTGTTTTAACAAATTATACGTTATTTTGGGACAACCCTCGTACCGGTATATGTATACTTGGCTTAATAGTCAGAAATCTCGACTTGGTTATAACAATCTTCCTCACAGTTTCAATATACTGCCATGCATTTCAACCGTAGTTTTCTGCAGCTACCTGACATGCTCCGACAACCTGTCTAAAGCTACAGTCACACCAACGCCGGATTATAGAAGAACCATCCAGGATTACCCAGGATAATCACGGACCAAGAGGGGCGTTGATCTGGGGTGATCGGATGGAATTTACGCTATCAACATGGTGCAACCAAGCAAGCACTATGGATCATCTCGGTAATGTCCAGGACCGTCCTGGTTGGCAAAGGTTAACACCGGATCCACCACGGTGTTAGTACGGTTTCATCACGGATCATCATCGACCTCCAGGACTGGCACGGACCGCCCAGGCCCAGCACGGACCAGCACCATTGAGCTACGGACTGGCCCGGATTGGAAATGACCAGCATGGCTTCGGTATAAATAGCTGAATGTTCGCGTCTTCATCATTACTGAAGCTGCCACCACGCTATTAAAGCTACAGTCACACCAACGTCCGTATGGTGGCCGTAGATCCCTGACCGGATCCAACATTTGATCAGTGTTTGGTCCTTGGTTGACCGTATTGGGTCCTAAATGGTCCGGCGTGGTCTTGCTTGGTCTGGGCATTGTCCCAGAAGGTTTAGACATGCTTAAAACTACCGGTATGGTCAGGGAAGGTCGATCAAACTGTGTTGGTCCGCAAAGCAGCCGTGTTGGTCCGTTTAGCAGCCGTGTTGTTTCGTATTGGTACCGTATGGGTACCGTGCTTGTCCGGGGATAATCGATACATTATTTTCAACAAGTTGTGGACTCGGACAGTCCAGGATCACCCCAGACACATTATTATTATTATTATTATTATTAATTAGGATTTTGTATTATTATTATTAGTGTTATTATTATTTATTTTAGCTCGACTATTCACCGAATACTTTGAGCGATGCTACTTATCCCTTCGTCGGCGTCAATTTCAATTGAAACTTCACACATGTCCTACGGATGTTTATGTAAGTTCACTGACCAAGGCCCATAACTCTGAACTACAATTTAACCGAAATATGCCCCTTTTTCTACTTCATGTAAAAATTCAGGTTAAAGATTGCGTGCAACAACTCCATATCTCTATATCTACTACATATATTAAATTGTAACGCCACACATGTCTTCATGGCCATTATATGAGGTCACTGGCCAAGACCCATAACTATGACCAACATTTTAGCAGAATTTTGACCCTTTTTGTACTTGCAGAAAATTCAGGTTAAGACTTGCGTACAACAAGTACATATCTCTGTAACTACTACAGATATTCAACTGAAACTTTATACATGTCTTTGGGGTCATTATGTTAGGTCACTGACCAAGGACCATTACTCTGACCAGCAATTAAGCAGAATTAATATCACTACTATAATAATAAAACGGTCTAAAGTTCACATACTTCACCGTTATTATTAGGAAAATAAATATTGGCAATGTTGCTAAATGGACACTGTGATCCAGCTTGGTCTGCATGCACGCACGGCAACGGATCACACACCCCTGTACAATTGTGACCAATATGATTATTTCATTATCCTAATGTAATAAATAAGAAAAAGTTGAGATTGCCTATCATATTCAAAAGCAATTGTGTAATGTGATTAACAATAGCATTGAAAGTCACAGTTTTATGTGTAATCCGAATAAGTTTTAATAGTCCGAATATTTAGCTACTATTTGGTATGTTTGAATAATCATATTTAATTCAATAAATTTTAGGTGACAATAAAATGATAAAATGTAACTTAGGTACCCAAACTGGAGCTAAATGGGCAAATAACAGTGCGATTTCAGTAATCTAATGGAATAATAACATGCTCTTGAAATTTGGCAGTCTGCACTTTTAACGAAAAATTATAACAAAGGGAAACAACTCTAAAGAATTGCACATACATGTACTTTCAGATCTAAATGTAACTAAACAATTACTCAAATGAAACTTCTAAAATTAGTACTGCATATACCTTGAGTAATTAAAGTATTGCAGTTAAATTGCAGTACAAACTGACCTTGCAAAACAATATAAAATAAGTATTACCCAGCAAGCGAAATATATGGGACCCATATGGGTCCCATATGGGTACCTATGTGGGTCGCATATGGGCTGCCCATATGGGTCCCACATGGGTAGTGTAACCGGGAACGATGTGGGACTCATATGGGCAGCCCATATGGGCTGAATATGGGTCCTATATGGGCCCCATACGGGCTGCCCATATGGGACCCACATGGTTCCCGGTTGCACTACCCATATGGGTCCTATATGGGTTCAATATGGGCTGCATACGGGCAGTATTCGGGTCTATGTAAGATCATTTTTTTATCCTATATGGTAGATATACTGCAATATTCTGTAAGTCATACCTGTCAGAGGAAAACAAAACACGTACGTTGTCGATAAGATACAGTTTTAATCAATCAAAAACATTTACAGTTAAATCTGACAATCATATAATGGTCAGCATTTTTTAATAGTTGTACATGTAACAAAAGCGTACAAAACTAGTTAATACAACAAAGAAACCAGGGAAATTTCAATATAAGAATATGTTATTCTTAAACAAAATATTTCGTTATTTTAAACACAAAATGAATTATCAGAATACCGGTTTTCGGTGTTTTGTTTTTAGATATTTAAATTAGCTGAAGAGACACACAGATATGATATATACATCATACATCTGATGCTTAAAAACCCCTTCAATATCAATACAGGAAATGTGCTTATCTACCAGGTATATACGGAATATTATGCAAGTCATTTGTTCCAAGAGTATGTATTAGTCGAGTGGCTTGTGTGATGACGTATCACACGAGAGGCGGAGCCTCTCGTGTGATACGAAATAACGCAAGCCACAAGACTAATACATTCTCTTGGAACAATTGACTAGCGTAATATTCCTTTTATTATATACCACGATAAACTTCAAATTTGCATTTACCTTATTTTATTTGTTTAAAAACTACAATAATGATTAATCATTGTAGTATAAATTACATTTGTTTACATAACTCTATGATGACGTCATTAAAAAAGTAGTCCGGCTAGTATGGTAATACGGGATCGGAAAAATAGCGAGTAGCATAATACGGGATTTTGTTTCTGACGACATGTATTTCACCGATTAATACAGCATGTATTTTGTTAAGATTTTAAACAGGTATATAATAAATAATTTTATTAGGCATACACATTTGAACAGGATGCATTAGAAATCACTTAAACGTCAATTATTACATACAAAATATTAAACAATATGAAACACATGATGTTAAAATGCAAAAAAAGAGGATAAAATACCCAACTTTAATGATGTTTCTCTTTATATAGAGTTATCACAATCAATTAGTGTATGTACTCACATATTATATATGCATGCATATCTTGTTATTTTAGACTTTTTTGTGCATTCCTGGTGGCTTTCAGTAAGGTTCTATGCGCTTTCGGTTAATCTAATGACCGCTACCCTTCTGTTCTTATCACGGGTGCTGATCCATCCATATTAGCTATTGGGGATGTAGTTGGCATTGGAGTATCATAATGTAGAACAGGCTGGTGGTACATGCAACATTTGTGGTAGAATGTTTGGCTGCCTCATCACGGTCCACAAGTCTTCGTGGTATGCTTCAAAATTGATACGTACATACATGTAAAAAATAGGTAACAACTATCAGCTACAAAATCAATAATAAGTCGCGGTATAGATGTTTTTGACAGAATATATCGAAATTTCAATTACTTCCCTTGTGTGTTTGCAAAAGATATTTGACCAGGCTAGTTATTTCTATGCCCTGTGAATAATTAGTAACGATTCGCCACATTTTAATAACGATTCGCCACAGTTTAACGAATCGCTACATTTTAATAACGATTTGCCACAGTTTAACGATTCGCCACAGTTTAACGATTCGCCACAGTTTAACGATTCGCCACATTTTAATAACGATTCGCCACAGTTTAACGATTCGCCACATTTTAATAACGATTCGCCACAGTTTAACGATTCGCCACAGTTTAATAACTATTCGCCACAGGTTCATAATGATTCGCCACACTAATTTGATGATGAAAACAAAGATATTTGGTGGAAATTGGTGATCATTATAATTTAAAGGAAATGTGTGTGTTTTTTATAAGTTGCATAAAAAAATATATGATGAATACAACATCACTAATAAAGCTTATTAATTTGTTCTTTATAATGCACTATGTACAATATTGAGAATGATGGCAATGTCGACGACTAAGACGATTATTGTTACATGAATTTTATTGTGTCAAGGATTAACTGTCAATTTAAGTTAAAAGTGTACCCGGATACCCGCGGGTCAGATAAGCTTTGACGAGTACCCGGATCCATTTTCATTACCTGGGTACACTAGGACTTTCGAATGAAAAAAAATACACATATATTCTCAACAAACATTTGAATCAACATTATGATTATGCACCACAACTATACATTGCATGTTATCAAATTTAAAACTTTAAAATATCAAGTCGGTATGTTCCTACAAAAAAAACAGAAGGAATTTAAGTTTTTTTACTAAAACAGTTCCAAATGTCCAGTGGTGGTTCGACCAGCAAATAGCATGCTCAGCCTCTTGAAGTGCCAATGTTGCACATGTGCAAATATGTAATTGCAAACACATTATCCACATGTTGAACAGTAGTTCAATATTCAATTTTCATTAAGTTTACTACCAAATAAAAATGAATTAATAGATCTCTGGATATCTGGGGAAACCCACACGTTTTCAACAGTTTATTACGTAATATACCAGTACTACTCGTACGATATTTTCTTTCGTGTATGCATGTTTAATTTTGTAAAATGAAATTAAATGATGTCCTGTAATATGCTTATGTTTAAAAACATTTTGTTCTGTTCTGATTGAAATAAATAAAGTATTTCTACTAGACTTGGTCCGGAATATTATATTTCTAAAAAATGCGTTAACAGATGATTACGATAACAAGCTGCAATCGTTCACTAGGCGTCAAACCACATCAATTAAAATTAGCACCAATTATCTTTGTTACATACACCGAATTAAAGGTGTTTAGCAGTTTAACTAATAGCAGACCTTTACTAGTGTGGTGACTTATTACGAACCTATGGTGAATCGTTATGTGACGAATCGTTATTGTGGCAAATCGCTATAATACCCCCCTCTAAATTGCTCAACATAACATTTTCGACTCTGGCAAAAATATTCTTTGTAAAGTGTTGATTATTGGAAAGTTGCTTTGATGTTTTGGGATGACAAAAAAGTCACATATAAGAAACAAGAAATGTCTTTAAAAAGACAATCGGCGTTGAAATTAAAATTGAGGTATAATTTTTACCCTAAACATACAAGAAGGCCAAGATGATCGGTTACGTGACTTCTCGGACCCCAGATTTTTCGGTCACACCTACATAAGAAAACTTCTCGGACCCCAGATTTTTCGGACACCATAAGAAAACTTGTCGGACCCCAACATTATTTCGAGATTAATTCAATCATTACTAATATCTGTGCCGTGAATAAACCGATCATACCGCCCCATGATTTAACCAGTGATACATGAATAACCTAAATAATTTACGTTAACATAATTGTTATATAAATGTGTAAGGGATAAATAAAATATCATGCGAGTGTTGGATAAAGATACATTTTATCAGCCTCAGCTCGAAATAGTTTCTCAGCCTAGCCATTTTATCTAGCTCAGCTCGAAACAGTTTCTCAGCCTAGCCATTGTATCAGCCTCAGCTCGAAATAGTTTCTCAGCCTAGCAATTTTATCAGCCTCAGCTCGAAATAGTTTCTCAGCCTCGCATGATAAACTTGATCTTTATCCAACACTCACACAATATTCTCTATGCATAATATGTGCTTGGTATTGCACATGCTGATATGCTTAAAATAAAAGCATACCTGACTTGGTGCTCATCGGGTGGTCATCATGCATTCGCTTCTTGCATGGTCCCGCAAAGAATGAGCATTTACACCTGCATTGACCGGTAATAATATTAATTTATTGCCCTTTATTTCCAATTTAGTATTCACGTCCGTTATTCTTTCGACATCACTCCGAAAATTTGCGATGACGAAATGGTGAGTTATCGTATGTATGCTATCCAGCTCTCTGACAGTTACAAAATGCGATTTTATGATGCTTAATGAGTTTTATTTTCACACAGATTGTATCTTCTACTCGTCAATTATATGCCCAACAAACAGACATCTTCTAATGATTTAACTCCAGAGATGCTGGAAAACACGAGCTAATCACTATCAGTTTATCAGACGCAGCCGTCACGGGCATTGATAGATTATGGAGCTCCTTATGCAAATTATCAGACACAGGAATGACAGGGCGTCCGCGGAAAATATCATTTTATAGAAAGCACAAATCCTAACTCTTCATATTTCAACAGAAATACAATATGCTCCGTTTCCATTTAGCATGCATTAGCGACGTTGTAATGGACTTGGTGGCGAAAATGATAGATATATAGCGATGATTAGTGAGTGATTAATGCCATTTTATGGGATTATCGAAACTGGCATATTTTAAGTTTAGTTGATTACTCTAGCTTTTCTAATGTAACACAATGCTATTTTATGATTCAGCTTTATGGAATGACATTTGAGCTAAGAATCGAATTAAGAGCATTAATTATCATTTGATAACAGTTTTCCCTTCCTTTAATAGTGTAAACTTGTGTGAAAATCGTTATGAGTTCTTAAATGCCCCCGTCTAACAATATTGCACATATTTTTTTTAAATTTTAAATGCTTTTTCTAACAGAAAACTGTCATTCGGAAGACATAAATCAAACTTACTTTAAGAAAGCATGATTTATATAAACACGTATTTAATCTTCATTTGTCAAACGACATGTTTAAGGTAATACATGTAATTGCATTTGGTACACTTGTATTACTCACACCCTGCTTATTATTCCGTAAATGATATACGAATAAAGTTATATTTAAATTTTAGTAGAAGTAGCATATGTATTTGCATTTAAAATTAGTTTTGACCCTTTATACTGAATTTAAAACGTGTATTCATTGTGATATATTTCCATTAATCCTAGAACGTTGCTTTACCAAGCACATGGGGAGGGGGGAGAACACAGGCACTGGGTTCGTTAATATGATAATCAGTAATGTCTCAGTCACACATTCCCGATTTTTACTGCCGTCTTGTGCCGACAGCGTCCCGAATAAAATATGTCAAAAGTAGGGACAATATTATGAGATTCGGGGCTCGAAATTCAATTATTGATCACAAGATTGAATATGTCCCGACAGCATCCAGACAGCGTTTCGACAGAGTCCCGACAACGTTCCGATTCTCCCGAATGCAATCCGACAGTTCCCCGACAGTGTCCCGACAGCCTCCTGAGCCCCCGACTGCATTCCGACATTCCCGAATGTTTGATTATTTGTATCGTTGCGCTATCGGGACGCTGTCGGGAGCCATACTTGGGAGTTTGTGACTGCCGCAATATTCCAGACGTGATATTTTTTATATAATTTATACTGCATTATAAATCCTGTTCCACAGGACACTGTCCCGATAACGTCCCGACACCGTCTCGATTTTGAACCGACACTGCCGAGTCCATCCCGACAGAGTCCCGACCATACGCATTCGGCTGAGTCTCCCGAATGTTAAAGGAATACCTTACTTGTCGGGAGTGCCGATCACGCCGAATATGTCCCGATAACGTCCCGGTTCTTAGGACAGCGTACTGACGACGTTCCGACACCTCCAGACAACGTTCCGACAGCGTCCCGACATTCCCGACTTTTTATTATTTGTATCGTTGCGCTGTCGGGACGCTATCGGGAGCCATAATCGGGTATGTGTGACTGAGGCTTAAAACATCATTTCTAATGACAAATAATCAAGAAATGATAAAAACAATATTTCTGAAAAAATATTTGTCAATATCCTATATATATATATTGAAAAAAAATGTTTGCTAAGGAAAAGTTTTTTTTTCATCATTTCCTTATTATGTGTCATACAAACGATGTGTTTACTTAATATTGTCCTAGCAACGCGCTAAATGCCTATGGAAGAAATATTAAGGATTTCAGAGAAATTGTTCTAAGGCATTTTTCGGAAAACATCCCGTTTAACGTGTTGTGCTTTCGTAAAAAATTGCTCTTGGACTGTCAGGTTTACAGATAATCAACTAATATCAAAATAGATGTTTGAGTTAACGTTTATGGTAAAAATACATATTTGTGTATAACGATTAATTTATTTGGTAATTTTATCTGAACGGTGGACTGTAAAACATAAAAGCTTCATATCAAATGTTGTCCTCAGATGTGTCCCCTTATCCCGTGTAGAATAGTCCAATACTTAATCTTCTTTGCAAAGGGAATATATGCTCTTCGATATATTTGATCTCTTCTTATCTCTTTCAAACTTGAAAAAAGATATGTATCAAACAAATGTACACGCACGTCCACAGACAAACAAGCGTACACAACGACTAACTCTTTACCGTTATCGTTGCCAAGATATTTATCTCATGATCAAAAAGACTTATAGAACAGTAAAAAGTACCCAATAACAATTGGGTTACCATAAAAATTGTCATTAAACATTTACCTGAAAATACCTTTTCCAACCATTTCATTTTGAACAACGATAAATAATTTCCGTTTTATGGTTATGAGAGACAATAAAATGTATTTCTTAGCAAATAAAAAACATTTGAATGTTATTTACAATAATTTATCTACACATCAAGTGGTACAAATTGTATGGACAATAGAAACGTGTGTCCGTTTTGGTCGAAATGTGAGAGATCAAAGTCAATACCCGCATGTGATGTTCTTTTATTCATATCAATATTTTAACTCTTTTCCGCCAAACCAGCAACGCTGATCTAGAAACAGCGCCCCGTCTGCACCATGGAACCCTCCAATGGATCACCAGGGCCGAGTTACACCGGATCTGCCACCTCGCGGCGGGTCGAACTCCCTAAACGGAAGCCGACCAGTGCCAATCCAGCAACGCGAGCCGGAAACAGCGCCCCGTCTGTCCATTGAACCCTCCGACGGATCACCAGTGCCGCGCCATCGACACATCCGGTACTGCTAAATAGGAGCTCCCGAAGAAGCAACTACGTTTCTTGTTATGGAACGTTCAAGGACTTATCTCAAAATTAAATGATAATGAGTTTACAAATTATATTAATGAATTTGATGTATTAGTGTTTTGTGAAACTTGGCACTCAAATTGTTCAAATGTTAATTTAAACAATTTTGATAGCTTTTCGTGTCCAAGACCTTTAACTAACAAGAAAGCAAAACGTAATAGTGGTGGATTAATTGTCTATTTTAATAAAAAGTACGCTGGCAAAATAGATTTAGTGGACATCAATCTTAACGGCTATATGTGTATTAAGCTATGCAAGACATTCTTTGGTACATCTAGTGACCTTTACTTTATATATTGTTACATTCCGCCAGAAGATTCGCAGCTATACAAATGTAGAAGTTCACCTCTGTTTGAATTTGATTTCTTTGAAAATGTCTCAAATGATTTACTTCGCTATTCTTTACTAGGTGATGTTATTTTGACCGGTGACCTAAATGCACGCATTGGTCAGAGATCAGATTTGGTAGAAAATATTAACCTCGATAGATATGTGACTATGCCTACAATAACATCTGATGTAGATAAACTGCTGTTACGATGTTCTTTGGACGAAATTGCCAATACTTATGGCAATAAATTATTGTCATTGTGTAAAGAGAATAATTTATGTATAGTCAATGGGCGATTAGAGCCGGGTAATTACACGTGTTATAATTTTAACAGAAATAGATTTGCTGCTAGTGTAGTCGATTATGTTATATGTGATTATGAAATATTTGGTCGGTTTAACGGTATATGTGTACATGATATTACTGAATTCTCGGATCATTGCCCAGTTGAGTTCCAATTAAATTGCGTCAATAATGCATCTATTGTTAATACTGCGTGTTGAAAAATTATTGTGGGACGATAGCTCAATTAAAAATGAAGAATTGCAAAACGTGTTGTATGATAATAAACAAGTTTTTGATGAATTGCTGAAAAGTTTTTCAGATGGTTTAACAGATATTAATACCTACTTGAATAGTTTGTCAAGTACTATTTTTGATCTGTTATTTAAGGTTTATGGTAAAACATTTCGCACTAAAGTCAATAACAATTGAAATAGTGGTAAGAAATCCCCTTGGTTTAATATTGACTGTAGAAATGCTAAGTCGACTTTTAATCAAAGTAAACGCATGTTTAAAACTAATTCTAGTGATGTAAATAGACTGAATTTTTTGAATGCAAGGAGTGCTTTTAAATGTATCAAACGTAAGGCTAAACAATCTTTTTACAGGAGTGAAAAACAGAAATTATCTGTGTTAAGTAAAAGTGGTTCACGCAAATTTTGGAAACATGTTAATAAATTTAAAAGTAATAAAAAGTCTGGATCACCTGACATTTCTCTTGAAGAATTTGCCAATCGTTTTCGTAATGTGTCAAGTAATCCAAATAATAGCACTTATAGATTCAAGAGATTCAACATATTTATTTCGTTACTTAAACATATACATGTTTTTCGTAACATGATCCAATGAATAATAATAATAGTCACATGACACCTTATAACATATGTACATATATACACAGTTTATAATACTAATATGTATATAAAACAAATAACATTTATTATTTCTAGTTCGCATAGCAAAAAAAAAACAAAATCCAGAGAAAGTTACGACAAGTGTGTTTTAATAAAGTACTTGCCCAGAGGAGGGACTTGTAGATTTCATACGAAAACATAAGACAAAAATACGAGACAGCTTAATCAATGTATGTACAATATGTACACTAATATCTGCTACTGTAGAGAACACAAATTATTGCAACTATTTTACAGTATTAATAATACCTTTTCGTCTGTTAAAAGCATGGTATGTATATTTACACAAATTCAATACTGTTTTATAATTTTTTGATTTAAATAGGCTAATAAATTTGACCACACTAGGTTTAGTATAGTAATATTTACTTAAATATGTCTTCCGAATGTCACTATACTGGGGACAAATGCATATAAAATGATATTCGTCTTCCAAATCAATTTTATTGCAAAAAGTGCAATATCTGTTACAATGTTCGATTCTGTTATTGCCGTGTCGGCCTGTTTCTATTTTTAATTGGTGAGATGACACTCTCAGTTTAGATAATGCAATACGATATCTTAAAGGTATTTTATCAAGATAATATTCAAAGTCAAAATCAATTTTAAACAGCTTATAAGTGCACAAACTTCGACTGTTATTAACAGCAGTATACCACGACTGTTTAAATTGATCTAGCAGTCTTTGTTTAAAATCTAGATGGAAACAATTCGTATTAACTAGATAGGGGGTAACCCAAACATATGAGAAACCACTACTATCTAAAAGAGATTTAACATTGGTTAACCAGTTAGATTTACCTTTAATGCAATCATCTAACAATGCTTGGTATAACTTCTTAATAATAATATTGTCCCTATTTAATATTTTTAACCAATATTTAATAATGCGTGTGTGTCTAGTGATATACAGTGGATATCGGCCAAGTTCTCCGTAAACAGCAATTGAACATGTAGATTGTTTTACTTTAAGAAGGTTTTTACAAAATTTTAAATGAATTCTCTCTACTTTTGCAGATTTGCCAAAACCCCATACTTCACAACCGTAGCTCAATACTGATCCTACAAATGCGTCAAATAATTGACATATGGTACTAGGTTTTAGAAGGGCTGTTTTGATATTGTTCGTAAGGGTATTTAGAGCCTTTAGTCCTTTGCCAGAAATGGTTTCACAATTAAGTATGTAGCTACCTGTATAGTTAAAAACAGTTCCTAAATAGTTGAAATTGTCTACAGTTTCTAATGGGATGTTATTGTAAAACCACTTTTCATCAAGCTTTAAAGGACCCCGTTTTCTGAACACTACAACTTTACTTTTGTCCGGGTTTACTTCAAGTCCCCACGTATGACAGTAATTTTGTAAAAGATTTAGACTATGTTGGAGATCTGTTGGGGTTTTCCCAAGGATAACCATATCATCTGCAAACAGCATTAAAATAAATGTAAGATCATCTATGGATATGCCACTATTAACATCGTCGCAAAGGAATAATTGTAGGTCTTCTAAAAAAAGAGAAAACAATATTGGGGACATTACTTCACCTTGTTTTAAACCTATAGAGCATTCAAAGAATTCTGAATACGATTTATATCCTTGTATGCATGCGCGCACTTTCGAGTACATATCCCGTATTACCCGTAATGTTTTACCTCTCATTCCAAGTTTAAATAATTTATACCATAAACCATTCCTATATATACTATCGAATGCCTTTTTAAAATCAATGAACGCACATGCTAGTCTCCCATTTTCATTTAATATTTTACTAATTATTGCATTTAACACGAATATAGCATCTACTGTGGAACTCCCTTTTTTAAAACCAAATTGTGCATCACTTACTATATTATTATCTGCAGCCCATTTTGAGACACGTTTATTAATGATACCAGTGAATATTTTGGAAAAGCAACTATTCAACGTAATGCCTCTGTAATTGTTAACATCCATGGGGTCATTTTTCTTAAAAATAGGTACAATAAGTCCATTCATCCATGAGTCTGGATAAATGCCCGAATTAAGGATACCGTTAAAAATATCGACTAAATGCGAAGCTAAAATATCACATGATTCAATAAAGTATTCATTTAAGAGTTGATCCGCTGCAAATGATTTATTCCTTTTCAGGTTATGTATAACGGATTCTACTTCTCGGATTGTAACTGGTACATCCAATTCATCAAAAATACAATCATCGTCATTGTTATTATTATTATTATTATTATTATTATTAGTAGTAGTAGTAGTATTTGCCTTATTATTAGTATTATTAGTATTGGTATTATTAGTATTGCTACAGAAATGTTCTGCGTCTTCATTAAAAACAGTTGGAAAGTTTTGGCTTAAATTTGAAAAATATTCAAAAAAGTCTTCATTGCTATATTATTATTACATAGAGATGATATTATAGAGATGATAATGCAAACAATTATGAGGTGTATGAGAATATAAATATTGATAGTTTAGACTGCCAATTTAGTGTAGAAGAGGTTTGTAAAACAACTGGTAACATGTCCAGATATAAAAGTTGTGATATGTCTGGCAATGTTGCGGATTTCTTTATTGATGCAAAAGATTTTATTGCTCCCTATTTGACGACTATTTTTAATCATATATTTGATAGTGATATTTATCCGGTCGAATGGACTAAAGGTGTAATTGTACCTATATATAAGAAGTGTTGTAAATCAAATCCCTCGAATCATAGAGGAATTACATTAATAAATATAATCGCTAAAATATTCTCACTTGTGCTAAGAAATAGGATAAATAAGTGGTGCGAAAATGAGCAGCAGTTAAACGATGCTCAATTTGGTTTTCGCGATAATCGTAGTACTGTTGATAGTATATTCATCCTGCATATTATAATACAGAAAGTTCTTGCTAATAAGTTAAAACTATACTGTGCATTTATTGATTATGAAAAGGCTTTTTTACACCGGTATACATGATGCATTGTGGATAAAATGAGCTAATTCCCATGTAAGTTGTAAAATGTTAAAAATGCTTAAATCTCTATATTCAAACGTTAAAGCTTGTGTTAAAAATTCTGCACACATGCCGTATTCTGAACTGTTTGACATAACACTTGGTGTCAAACAGGGAGAGCCTCTATCTCCTTTACTGTTTATATTATTTATTAATGATATCAAGGATTATATTGATGTGTCTAAAATGTCTGTAAATGATATTGAAAAGTTATCACTATATATGTTACTATTTGCAGATGATATTGCTTTGTTTACGACTGATCCCAATAGTTTGCAGGCCCAGCTAGATTGTGTAAACCAATATTCTTCTAAATGGGGCCTCAAGATAAATGTAGCTAAAACAAAAATATGTATATTTGAACGCAAAAAATCTAGAAATAATTTTACATGGAGTATAAACAATATTAATCTTGAGATTGTTGATAGTTTATGCTACCTTGGTATGAAGTTTTATTATACCGGAAGTCTTGCTAATGCTGTAAAAGCACTAAATGAACAGGCTCTGAAGGCATATAATGGCCTTATATCACTGTTTACTAGAGTATCTTTAGATATTAAAACAAAATTGTTACTGTTTGATTCGACTGTTTCACCTATTATTTTGTATGGTAGTGAGATTTGGGGCATATATGACTTCAAGGAGGTAGACAAAATCCATATCAAATTTTGTAAGCATATTCTTGGCGTGCGTACTCAAACATCCACAGTTGCCGTCCTTGGTGAATTAGGTAGATTCCCACTTTCGGTCATTTGCAGGGAAAGAGCCTTAAAATACTGGTGTAAAATTATGAAAAATCCGGAATCACTTCCAGGCAAAATATTTATGGAACATATTTTAGATAACAGTTTTCATTCATTGAATTTCAAAAATAGCTGGGGAAAGGCGGTTAATAATGCATTAGATAAGCTTGGATATGGCTACTTATGGTATATTTTTGATATTAACTGTTGCTATATACCCATGTTAAAGCAAAGGTTGCGTGACCAATATATACAGATATGGTGGGAAACTGAATTCTCAAAACAAATTAGAGTATTATAAAAAATTTAAAACTGTTTTTAGGTATGAAACATATTTAGATGCTATTGACCAGGATAAATCTAGAATTGCATTGACTAGGTTACGATTATGTTCACATTCTCTTGACATTGAAACAGGAAGATACAATAATGTGGATAGAATTAATAAACTATGTAAACTATGCAATTACAATGTTGTGTCAGAATTCCACTTTGTACTCTGCTGTCCCTTGTATCATGACTTAAGGCAAAAATATAAAATTTCAAATGCTTTTAGTACTATTAATAAATTTGTTAATCTCATGTCTTCAGAAAAAATTGGTTTGTTAAGACGACTTTCAAAATTGACGTACTTTGCGATGTTACGACGTTCCCAAACCCTAGATAGTGTTGCTTCTTAACCTACTTATAAAATAAGTTAATCAATCCACTTTATAGATAGATATGTTTTTGTACAATATTTTTATAAAGCCTGCTTTGTATAATTGGAATTATGTATTTTGAACTTGTAATGTTGCTAATGGCCATCTTTCATGATGTGTTTTGTAAATGGCCAAAGGCATTGCTCATGCCGATTTGCCAAATAAACCAGTATAAACCAGTATTGTCAATTAGAAAACTTTCCATTGCCTTTATTTATTGAAAACAGCCATCGAAACAAGTGTTAGTTAATGTTGTACGTATTAAGATAAACGAGTATAGCAACTATGTTAAAATATATGGTTTGAACTAAAATATAACCTAAGCTTCAAATAAGTATATATAATTTATATTCTATACTATATACAACGTCCATGTTATCTTATCAGTAAGCCGGGAGCAACATACGAGCTAGCACTTTTTTGTTGGATGTAACAATATATTTGCAGTTCAATTGATAGTGTGCGATGACATCGTGTTCATGTTATATAATTAATACAACATAATTTCGTAATACATTTACTTTTATTTTCAAAATTTATCAAATAAAGCAAAAATTGAATGATAAACTTAACTTTAGACGAAATAGCTGCACAATATGTGATACAAAATGTTACCCTCGAAATACAGAACTACATATTGTAATGAGCGTGCAAATTAATAAAAAGATAGACATGCGATGTATAACATATTGATAACAAAATAAATTAAAAATATACAATGCAATATTTAGTTAAATAGTTGTTTTATTTAATTAAACATACATTGTTTTGGCATTGGTCACGTGAGCATCGCTGTGCACTATGCCCAAGACCGGTATTCGCAAAGCTCCTAGAAAAAACTTGATTAAATATCTTAAATTTTATAAAATTAATTAAGTTTCTTGCTGTTTTATATGCCGTTCTTTAACATTAAATGGTTTTAAACGAGTAATATTGCTTATATATTAAGTATTTTACTCTTTTTTTTATTTATGAAAAAATCTTTTCTTTAGCACAACTTTAGATAAGATTTCAGGGCAAAACAATATGAATATTTATTACCTTATTTTTCATGTTCCCGTTTCAATATATAAAATACTTATTGACTTAATGATTATTATTTTAATCAGCGTTAAACAACTTTAGTTATCACAGTCTCCTTTTACATCAAAGAGACATCAAACAAATTTTGAATAATAAAGCAAACAAAAATGACTGAAACGAATATATAGAAATATAAAGTTACGCGTCATTGATTGAACATAACACTTAACCCCAAACCGTACAAATTGATTTAATGGCTGTTTCAACGTAATTCAACATAGTATTAAGTATGATCATATATAACTTAATACAATTTATATGTATTCGATTGAGCGTTTTGACAATTCATGTCGTCAATCGGGGCCTTGTGTCACCACATTAACAGTTTCAAAGCATTTCTGGTAAATTAGGAAAATATCAGCCCATCGATAAAATTCAATTCCGCACGACATTTATATGTTTAACGATTTTATTCAATTTACCATCAGCGAAGTGCATAAGGGTATATATCTAAAGCGTGTGTCAGATCGGAAAATGTAGAAAGATCAAAGTTTGGTCAATGGCGTGGAACCTAATATAACTTCAAGGAATAGTGTGCTTCACTTCAAAGTTACAAAATGCTATAGAGACATGATAAATGAAAATAACAAACATATATACACGTAAATACATGTATGTGTAATTCGAAAATAATATTTACAATCACCTTTTCAGTGTTAAACTGTTATAACATGATCGATTTAATGTGTTAATAGATCTATATAAGAGCAGTTTACTTCACGGCAAATACAAGTATAAAAAATACAAATAAATATCAAAGACACTCGAATGCTTTGAAACCTGCGAACAGTCGCTAAACATGCATTCATTACAGTCTAAATCAACGAAAACTTTGTGCACAATGTTTCCAATTTATTTGATGTTAATGAGTCAGTTGGTCATATGCATTACTATCACGAGTATGTGCAGTAATATTTAAATGTAATTATTTTGCTGTAGAAATGTAGAATGATGTGTGGTACTACCTTGGCTATACTAATGTGTATTCCGTACGTGACGTTAGATCAAGGAGCATTAATACTAATGTGTATTCCGCACGTGACGTTAGATCAAGGAGCATTAATACTAATGTGTATTCCGCACGTGACGTTAGATCAAGGAGCATTAATACTAATGTGTATTCCGTACGTGACGTTAGATCAAGGAGCATTAATACTAATGTGTATTTCGCACGTGACGTTAGATCAAGGAGCATTAAACGTTCGCGTTTCACACCGAGCGCGACGACCCCGAGTCACATCGAGAACGGGACTGCAGCTTGCACTGTCAACGTATCTCAGCTAACCTGTCTGGGGCAATAGCCAATTGGTGGTGATTATCATCATCACCGTATTCATTATTACTATCATCATCATCATCAGCAGCAGCAGCAGCAGCAGCAGCAGCAGTAGCAGCATTAGAATCATAATCATCATCGAAATCATCATCCTTATAAACGTTTAAAAGATTCAGTTAATTTAAGTTTTCTTGCTCGCTCATATTTTTCCTTTGCCTTGTTTCCGTATACAGTATGTACAAAATTTGTACAAAATTTAGTAATACGTCTCACATCCAAATTAGTTTTCGTGCTATATCAATGTCGGTTTTAGTTTTTATCCCACCTGTTTGATGAACGCGGTAACGTATTTTGCTTGTAAGGCTATGACTGAAGAAGACACGATCAAAGTAGGGGAATGACATTTGGCCATTGTTACAGAATATGTTCAAAGATAAACATGATAAATATTGCCAATAATGTATGTTGGACCTACATTTCAATACACTTAATTTTCTTGTTGATATATTTTACTTTGGTACTGAACGTTTTAAAAGTTGAACTACCCTCCAACACACGTGCATGAAGTTGACAAAGCATTTTGATGTGAGAACTAGCCGTCATGTTCCATCTCAGTGAGTGAATACTTTCGCGTCCATGTGATCTCCCCTTATGTACGCGATTCACAAAAAAGGGTAATAATCAACATTTTACAAACGAGAACTTCTTGCCTTAATAAGTTTACATACTTGTTTACACTAAACGTTCATTTCAAGAGCAAAGTATTTGTTAGCTAAAATAATAGACCAACATACAAAGCATAAACACGATAATGTTTTAAATATGTCCATTTGAAGTGTAAATTTCAATCTGTATCTCAGTATTTCATAAATATCAAACATATAAACGAGTCGTGCTCGTTAAAGTTAAAAAAAGTTTACGTTCGTTAACTGTAAAGAGTTACATACAAATGTACAATGCACGCACGTACACTGTAAATATCTATTATTTATATTAACTACTAGTAATAGATAGTAACACTAATAATAACAACAACAAATGTCTTTAAAAAAGATCATCGTCGTTGACATTAATATTGAGATGTAATTTTTTCCCTCTGGCTTTTGAAAAGTTGTCGCCACTTTTTTTCGCTAAATTTGAAAAACTTGGGCCAATTAGGCGTCGCGCATATTTTTTGTAGTAAGAGACGTTCGGGTGGCATACAATATATAACTATACTATATATAACTTAGATTTTCACTCTTACTGTAACGCATTAATAATTATTCCTGATGAAGAATACAATAAATAAACAAAACACCATATATCTCTTTAATCGATTTAATAAGTAACAAAGCAGCATATTTCATATACAAATGGAGTAAAATATGTCCATGGATCATAATAGTTGCAACAAGAAATATTGTAGCAATGCACTATTAATATGTGTATTGACATCATCAATATTTGTTTTTAAAATAGACATTTAACGATGTATAAATGTTAATATTTTACTTATAAATATGGAACATATTTATACATAAATATACACATATAAATATAATGGCACAAACTAGGCAAGGCAAGGTACCCTGGAAAGTAAACATAATACAAGAGGGCCAAGATGATCTTTTACGTGGCTTCTCGGACCCCAGATTGTTCGATCCCCACCTATATTTAGTGAATTCTCGGACCCTAGATTTTTTGGACACCATAAGAAACATTATCGGATCCCAAAATTAATTTGTGATACATTCAATAATAATTAATATTTGTACACTGAATAAACCGATCATACCGCCCGTTGTTTTAACCAGTGATACATGAAAAACATACATACTTTAAGTTAACATCATTATTTATAAAAATGTGTCAGCCAAATTTAACAAATTAACAATGTACGAAAATAATAGCGGGAATGAATGAAGATTATTTTGTATCAGACGCGTATATTTATTCTGAAGTACTCGTACACCCAACCTTCATCTTAGAAGTTATATATACATAATAAATACACATTTCGGAGTCAATTAATCATTTATACTGTGTATCCTAATGAAAAGCAATCTTCAGAGACCATTCAGCGCGTTTGAATTAATGATGACTTGGTATTGCAAATAATGTATTAATGCTACGCAAATGAAGTAAAAGTAACATAAATAACAATTCGACGTATTCCGAGACTTATTTCCCCACATTTTATTTATTGAAATATATCTTTTTATAGGTTGATTAACATCTACTGGAAAAGTTGATGGAAATTTGCATTTGTAATTAATTCTTCATGGAACGCAACCGTAATTCAATTTCAAATTAACATGCACAACACGTTTATAAACATACATTCCCCATTATTGAACTATTCGCTCTTATGATTCTCTAGACGCTAATTGATGCATGTATATTATAACAGCTATACACCGGCAGCTAAACGCGCACTATTTTTAGAATGATCGTGTGTTGAACTAGAATCTAGTGTTATTTTTAGAGCGGGCTGCTAGGCTAAACAAAATAGTGGATTAATTCTGGGAATTAATAAAATATTCTGTTCCTTGACATACAATGAGAAAATATGTTCATACTTATGTTCACTTCTAGAGTGTATATCAATAATACGTTTATAACTTTATTTTAACCGCTTATGTAAACAATTATGTACATTTTAATCCACAAAAGTATGCAACAGTTGTTGGTATACATTATACCATTTTTGTAAGTTTGCATTCCCTAAATTTAGAAAATTTGCCCAATTCTATTGGCATTCAATTTTCCCGCTGCATAATTATCCAAAGAACTCTAGGTCAAAAGTGATCTTAGACAGCTACGCCGAAAAATTACGTATTGCCTGTATCACATTATGCTAGTACATTGTATCATTTATGTATCGTTTTGGGCATCTACATAACATTCATATTAATGAAACTACAATTCGCGTATTCCACAAAACATTAACTAGACTTACAATACAAGTAATTCAAAGCTGAAGGACCGCAAATTTCTCTTGAGCACCGTCATATTGAATTTCCTCGCCAGCTGGTATAACGCAACCTCCTTGTTAATGTCAACTGTCTGCCCACCAAACATGGAAACTCAAAGGTGCCTCACATTGAATAAAAAACCTTTTTATTAATATAGAATCATAATGAATTTTTAAACTTGACAGTTTACAGTTCGACAGCGCAGCAAAATTTCTGTATACCCTGAAATATTTTCCAACATAATGCCACAAAATTGAAAACACACGACAGCCATCGCGAAAATACATGACAAATGCAAAACAAAAATGGACAATACCCCCAAAACGCGTTTACAACTATTCTTTACACACGATATGTGCATGCATTTCAATTGCAGACTGATAATGTGAGATATCGACAGAATTCAAAAGTAATGTTATTTACGTGTACAAATGTATGACTTACCGTTTGTTTTGGACATTTTTGGCGCTACCGGAAATTTTGTATGCGCAAGCTCGAAATAATTTATTTTATTCAATTATGCGATAATTAAAAACTTCGATGCACTTTATTGATAACAATTACATCTAAATGATACACTAAATGTTTTATTCATAAAAATAAAACCTATATAAAAATAACAATACAAATAAATGTCGGGCACCTGTTCAGGGCTGTTGTCGTTTAATGTGAGCCCAAATGGGGCCCATATGGGTTGTAAATTATGTGCTTATGCGTTGAATTACTTTTTTTGATAAAATAACAGTAGATTAGATCAATGCAGTCACATACTAGCACAAATATATAAGTTTATAATAAATAAATACCTTTTAAAGTATTTTTTCCCACAGTGCTGTAATATGGGACCCATCTGGGACCCTTATGGGCAAGCCCATATGGGCTGGCCCATATAGGTCCAATATGGGCTTGCCCAGAAACAGCCCATATGGGACCCATATGCGCATGTTTGCTGGGTATGTTCTGGACCTCGGCGCCCCGCATCTCCGATACGTAGATTTCCACTTTTCTTTTGGAGTATCTATATACTATGCAATTTGTTCATCAAATACATTGATCAAATTCTAGTAACCACTATCTTGTCACAATTGCTGTATTTTTAATAAGAACATTGTGTTTGGACTAGCGTAAGTTCAGATAAAACGGAGTGCATGCCTATTGTTAAATTGCGTATTATCTGTTACCGAACCCACTGGCAACACATATTTTGCGTCTCTTGTTTCAGCCATTTTGAAACATGCTTTTAAACAACGTGTATTCTGATTGGTTAATTATGTCGTTACCACGAGTTAATTATCTCTTTCCCACGACTTAATATGTCGTTACCACGAGTTAATTATCTCTATCCTGAATAATGTCCATTTGTGTATATTTTTGAATAAACAAAGGGCAATAACTCTGGTGTTTGAAACACGACCTGGCCCATTTTTAACGTCTGCTGAGATCTGATGGTCGTACACAAACTGTGAAAGTTTGGTTAAGATTGGATAAAAAATTAAGTCTATATGTTGGAAAATGGCATTTTTGCACCTTTTTGCATGAAAACGGTGCTATAACTCTGGTGTTACTGGTGTGATCAGACCCAATAACAATCCCATCCGAGATTGTATGGTCATACACAAACTGTGCAAGTAAGTTCAGGACTGAATAAAAATGTTGTCTTTATCGCGATAACGGTCCAAATTGTTTAAGGCATACGGACGACGGACGACGCCGGAGAGGTCCCCTATACCTATAGCTCACCAGGCGCTTTGTGCTCAGGTTAGCTGAAAATTAACTCGCAAGTGACGAAACAATATTTTCAAGCTAATTACTTAATGCAAATGGAATTATATATCGTGATGCCAGTTAACAAGTCAATCTGCAACGAGCCATGCATAATAACCGATAAAGCGTGGTAGTTAGGAGCATCGATTGTTAGAGAACTGAAGCCTGCTCCGTCAAAAGTAGGTCATACGATGCGTGCTCTCGATTTTCCATACTACAGTATAAAATTAGTACATTGCAGCAACGTGTTTCCAAAATATTCAGAATAAGAATCGGTAACAAGAAATAACACTTTCGCAACGAGTCAAAAATAACCGACGCAGCGCATTAATTTAGTGGTCTTGCAGGACATACAGGTCAACATTACATACAAGTAAATAGCGAAAATACGAGTGTCATTAGTTTGACGTAAAATTTTTAATAAATTGACTTTTTTAGATACTGTAATTGTAATAAATCACATGATATACACATTATAACACACAAAGACCGCTTCCTCCAACAGTCTAAAAAGTGTGTTCATTTAACTTGTTGTAAAACATCAAATTTATTGCTTTTTAGCATGTCAAATTCATGTCAAATAATTTCAATAACGTTGCGCATATACAAAAGCTCTCATTTTTTTGCGAACTGTTATTCTCTTATTGAATTTGCCATAAATATTCCAAACCTGTTACGAATTCGTCTGCTATATTGTTTGGATGTTGCGCCTACTTATTTATTACTAGTGTAGTGGGAATTTATCGTAAAAGCGCCGATGGAATGTTAGGATTTATTCATTTGGGACTACTGGCGGGAAGGTTTCACAACATTTTATTTGGATATTCAGGAGCTGTGTTAAAGATGTTCGCAACAATTTTTTTCAACGACAGATTTTCTTTAAAATGTGCTCAAACATTCGTCAATGTATCCTAAAACTAAAACAGTCTTAAAAAATAGGGTTCACCGGCCTTGTTCCGGATATATTGGGTTTTGAATACGGTACCTGTCGAAGCCCTTAATTCAGTTTGTGTGATTAGCAGTGTGGAATTATATAAATCGTTCATTTTCAAACAAGGATGGTGGTTTTTTTTAATGTATCTATTTTAAATGTTTCGTTTAGCAATATACACGTGCAGTTTAATGATAAAACGCGCTTTATCTACAGTTATCAATTAAAACATTACTTTTAATGGACGCTTAAGTAGGTTAATTGTTCATTAAATATGCCTGTAATTTTAAAAGTTGCAAAGACGACCGCGATACTAGTGTTTGATGTTTTCAAAGATTAAACACCACCATTTACTCTTTAATGATTGATAGGGGCATTATAATTATTGATTAGGTCAATTTATAACCTAAATGTTGAATACCAAATTCATCTATATTAATATCTAACAACATATTAAAATACGCATTGAAAACATGTCCAGTTTCTTTTTTTCAAGTAGTATAGTTCATCAGAAAGTTCATAGTATAATTACAGTGTATAAGCCAAAACGCTCCAAAGTGTAAAGTGTTAGATATTGATAGTCCAAAATATGGCCCAATAATGTTTATTAACTGATTTCTAACCTTGGTACAAAACGTTTTGTCATTTTGAATGTTTGCCTTTAATTCTAAAACCTTGTTAGTTTGCGAAAAGATACAGATTCTCAACTTAAACGGTAAACCTTTTTGCAAAAAAATATAATATGAACAGATTAAGTTGCCACAAGTTTCTTTTGAATATCAAACCAGTGTAGGACCATAGTTTCCCAGATCACATTTTACACACCTGTGAATAATAAGACACGTTTCTCATCATGTGTGATCTACGTATTCAAACAACACAGTCTCATTTCTGTCACTCCTGTGACCGAGACTGGTTTTTAAATATTGTTCGATTAAACCCAAAAAGTGAATGTGTTACGTCATAATCCAGTTTCTCTCATTTTATGCAAAACTGATTCAAGCGTACTAACAATTTATCAGCCCCTCTGGAAATTTATTCTACATCCGATTACAATAAGTGGTAGTTTCGTTTGGCAAACTTGCAAATATATTAAACAGAAAAGAAGCGCACCTGAGATAGAGCCGTGTATAGCTTCTCGGCGAACATTTCAATATGATTAGACTATCATTATAATTCGCCTCGAAAGCCTTTTTGTTTAAGTTTAAATATTATTACTTTGTACCACGCTTTGTCTGACGGTTTACTTATGTCGAAGAACACAACTGTAAAAGCCCATGCCGTTATCTAATGTTTTACAAAATATATTACAATTGTTACTGTCGAGACACTATCCTTTGTAACAGTAAATTTCTGTGTTAAAGATTTAGGCTTTTCGGTATTACAATTAATAACACTTTCTGCATAAGTATCAATGCCATCCCATTTCATAGACCCGATTGACTATCAGACAACAGATGTCGTAATTTATTATAATCCCCAATGTCGTGATTGGCTATTGCCCTATGGTATGATGACTTTCAACGGAAATGTACCTGTAGTATGCGATATGCTTACATTTGTTTATTTTGCTCGTATATGCGTTTTTGCATATATATATATATATATATAATAAAATTATTGATATGCGCTCAGTTTATGATGTTAACAATAAACCATATCTGAGATTACACGGTGTAAAATAAAACCGACCTATCGGCTCGTTTTATATGGTTTGTGAGCTGTATAATCGTCGGAATATAAGCTCCGTATTGTACACAACGTTGGCAGAAAACATAACATTGTTTGTATGTAGAGGTATGTTACGTGTTACGTTTGCCTTTTAAAAACTAGTTATATTTTTTACAGTAAAGATATAATATATATTCAGTATTATTTTATGTAGTGTGTTGTTAATTTGGCTTTAAACAGTACTAGGTATGGAGTAAACAGTCGACTAGGACAGGTGCTGGTTGCAGTTGCAATATCTAATCTAACGGTAACACCTAACGTGATACCACAGGGCAAAATGGTGCGAAAACCGAAACATCTAATCCTCGTTGGTTCTGCAGCTCTGATATTTCTCCTGGTTGCTTGCCTTTATGTTTTTTATAATCAGGGAATGTTCCCGAATAAAGTTTATTTGGTAAGTGTTTATATAAAATAACGCATCAAACAAATTTTAATTCAAATAAACTATTTAAAAAAAGAAACAACGGAAGTAAATTTGCTAGGTTTAAGAATAACTTAAAGGGAATAAATGGTAATTTTAATGTCCCCGTGGACCTTTGGTGACTTTTTGATATGTTTGATGGATACGCAACAGATTTGCAAACTAAATACCAATTGTTACATAATGATGTATATAGGATACAATTACTTTTATAATTAATAAATGGCTTAAAAATTGAATTAATAATACATTTTGGCAATGTTTTCTGTATAAGTCGTTGGTTAAAACATATTATCATTTTATTTGCATCAAACATACAATTGGATCGGAGACGGATTACATTTTTACAACTTTATCGGATTACTGTCCCAGATATACAGATAATTGTGATACTATTATGATACTGTGCTACAGCTGCAGCTTTGTATCGTTTCAATTTGTTCATTTTCAGTTGCAAAATGCACAGGAACCACGTGACTACATTATCCCACGTGACGACGACCTGAAGCGCATGTCCAAAGAAGAATGGCAGCAGATATACTGGATGTATGTTCGATGTTTTTAAAGTAATAATTTAATTAACTAGTGTACTAACAGTGTATTTACAAATCGTCCACCATGTACTTAGATGACTTGATAAAGATAACGATTTTTATTGACTTACTTAAATAAAAAAAAAAACGAATGTAAAACGTTTATATAAATATACTGAACCCATTTTTTTTTTTTTATAGTATTAGCCGTCGATACGCCCCTTAAGTCCACATCACACCATCACACGCTTGAATATACGTTCGCAATTAGTATGTCATAAATACTCGCGAGGACGTGATGAGAACTATACGAAATGACGTAATCTTTGCCAGTGCTACGCATATCCATAAAACGTACGCACTACGTTAAAGTGCGGTGTTCCGTTAATGTCATCGTTGTTTCGCACTTTTGACCTATCAATATACAAGCGCGAAAACGCGAGAACACGATACGAAAGAACGAAATCACAATGTGAGATCGCGATAATAATTTAGCTTCATCGCATCGTATTCCCGCGCCGTCACATGGTGTCTTCTCAATGTCACATCGAGTTGTTGCACCATCGCATCGTATTCTTGCGGGTTCGCGCTTGCATATCCATAGGTCGAACGTGCGAACAACGATTGGTACGAACGGAACGCCGTATGAAAGAGATCTCTACCATGTGTATGTATTACGCGTGTACTACGTTGAATCGTAACACAGCAGGACACGTTCTCGCGGACCTCGCAGGCATAAAATGCCTCGCCGTGCTCAGTGAGTATGGTCCAAATCAAATCAAATCTGCATGTATCTCACCAACCTTCTCACAGTGATATAACTGATCTTGGGCATAGCTCGAATTTCATTTCTATATATTTACTGAAGTACGCTACGGGGGAAGTAACCGCTGCATGGAGTATGGTGTCTCATTTTTCTGGATTACCTCCCCCTGTCACTATGTTACGCTGCACTGTTTTGATACGTACGACCGCGTACCAGACTGGCATCTCATGACTTCGATTCGATTAAAATTAAATAACGAGATCACCCATATTAACAAATACGAGTGACTCGTTACATGGAAGTATATCGAACTCCTTAGAATTGTTATATCAGAGTCAACTCTTGGAATGATATCATCTGGTTGTCTTCACTGCGTCCATTTACAGATACATCAACCGGCTTCTGACACTTTGCAAGGACGTGATCAGGGTGGGGACGCTGCGGGACGGGGGCAAGGAGATCTGCGTGGACGAGCCCTACAGACCGCGGGCTCCCTGCATTATATACTCATTCGGTGGGTGTACATTATATACTCATTCGAGTGTGTGCACACTATTTACTCTTTCGGTGGGTGGATATTATATACTAATTCGGTGGGTGCACGCTATATACTCAGTCGGGAGGGTGTAAATTATATACTCATTCGGGAAGGTGCATATTATACATGTATACTCATTAGGGTTGGTGCACACTATATACTCATTAGGGTGGGTGGACGTTAAATACTCATTCTGGTGGGTGCATTCGGGCGGATGTACATTATATACTCATTAAAGTTGGTGCTCACTATATATTCATTCAAATTATTTTGTGATTATTATATATTCATTCGGATGTGCGCCATTAAATACTAATTCGGGTGGCTGCACATTATATACTCATCAGGGTGGGTGCACATTATATACTCATTAGGGTGGGTGTACATTATATACTCATTAGGGTGGGTGCATATTATATACTCATTCGGGTAGGTGCACATTATATACTCATTAGGGTGGGTGCACATTATATGCTTCTTCGGGTGGGTGCACAAATATATACTCATCCGGGTGGGTGCACTCTATATACTCATTCGGGTGGGTGCACACTATATACACATTCGGGTGGGTGTACGTTATATACTCATTAGGGTGGGTGCACTCTATATACTCATTAGGGTGAGTGTACATTATATGATCATTTAGGGTGGGTGTACATTATATACGCATTAGGTTGGGTGTACATTATATACTCATTAGGGTGGGTGCACTCTATATACACATTAGGGTGAGTGTACATTATATACTCATTAGGGTTGGTGTACATTATGTACTCATTAGGGTGGGTGTACATTATATACTTATCAGGGTGGGTGCATATTATATACTCATTCGGGTGGGTGCACATTATGTACTCATTATGGTGGGTGCACTTTATATACTCATTCGGGTGGGTGCACACTATATACTCATTCGGGTGGGTGTAATATACTCATTCGGGTGGGTGTACATTATATACTAATTCGGGGGGTACACATTATATACTCATTCGGGTGGGTGCACAATATATACTCATTCGGGCGGGTGCACATTATATACTTATTTGGGTGGATGCACAATATATACTCATTCGGGTGGGTGCACTCTATATACTCATTCGGGTGGGTGCATACTATATACTCATTCGGGTGGGTGTACTATACTAATTCGGGTGGGTGTACATTATATACTCATTCGGGTGGGTGCACAATATATACTCATTCTGGTGGGTGCAAAATATATTCTCATTCGGGCGGGTATACGTTATATACTCATTCGGGTGGGTGTACATTATATACTCATTCGGGTGGGTGCACATTATATACTCATTCTGGTGGGTGCACAATATATTCTCATTCGGGCGGGTATACCTTATATACTCATTCGGGTGGGTGTACATTATATACTCATTCGGGTGGGTGCACATTATATACTCATTCTGGTGGGTGCACAATATATTCTCATTCGGGCGGGTATACGTTATACACTCATTCGGGTGGGTGCACACTATACACCTTTTCGGGTGGGTGCACACTATACACCTTTTTGGGTGGGTGCACACTATACACCTTTTTGGGTGGGTGCACACTATACACCTTTTCGGGTGGGTGCACACTATACACCTTTCTGGGTGGGTGCACACTATACACTCATTCGGATGGTTGCTCATTATATACTCATTCGGGTGGGTGTACATTATATATCCTCGATTACCGTAAATTCGCGACCCTAACATTAAATGTCAATAATCAAATTATTTCAACAATTTGAACATAATATTTAGAACAAATATTTGAAAATAAATATATATACCGCTGTTTTTTTTAACTTATTTATCCAAAACAACGTTTAAAACTTCTAGCAGGTCAACATTGTTTACGTAAGTGTCAAGCAGTCGCCATCTTATTTAACTATCATTGATTCGCGGATATGACGTCATCCCATCATTCCTAGAAAATAATCTTCAATTAGGCCGCATGTACAACAAGTTTTGGATTATCGTATTTAACAGTGAATTTTATTTAAAAAAAAGAAATCTGAAATGTAATTCTTCCTTATCACAAAAGCACATTTAAGTAATACTTAACCAGTGGGGAAAAACGTTTTTAGGTAAATTGATTATGTCTTTTAAGGTGGCTTATAGATTCTAAAATCCAGGATGATTAAGTTTAAGCAAGAAAAACATAATCAATTACTGTTTTCATTTTGTTTGCAGTATATTATTGTAGGGTGTGTTTTTAATTTGTAGGTGAATAGAGCCTGTACAATTTCCTAAATGCCTCTTGTGTAACCATAATTCTATGAAAAAGGCTAAAATTCACTTAAAATTAAGGTACTGAAAAACACACAATAAACTTTGCTCGGCCGCAGTTACGACACACTGCCGAATCGTGTCCCATATATGGAAGTTCTACTACAACATCGGACGAAAACAAAAAATTTCCGGTTTGTATTTGTATTGAAAACACAAAATGTAACTTCCTGGTGTTTTGGGAATAAGAAAACATGGTTTTTTATATCAGGTATCATGTCCAATGCCTTTGTCTGTTTAAAATGCAGTTTCTTCAACAATATTCGGTCACATGGTCCATTGGACATGTATAAAGAAATTCCCGCGGCCACGTATGCGCATGCGCAAATGCCGTAGACGATCACGTGACAATAACAACATCCGCGTAGACGATCACGTGACAATAACAACATCCGCGAATCAATGGTAGTCGCGAATTTAGGGGAGTTGACGATACTCATTCGGGTGGGTGCATACTATATACTCATTCGCGTGGGTGACCATTATATACTAATTAGGGTGGGTGTGTATAATATACTCATTCGGGTGGGTGCATATTATGTAATCATTCGCGTGGATGCACATTATATACTCATTCGGGTGGGTGCACATAATATACTCATTCAGGTGGGTGCTTATTATTTACTCATTCAGGTGGTGACACTACATACTCATTCCGTTGGGTGCAAATTATTTACTAATTGGGGTGGGTATGCATTGATATACTAATTCGGGTGGGTGCACATTAAAGTGGGTGCATATTATTTACTCATTGGGGTGGGTATGCATTATATACACATTCGGGTGGGTGTATATTATATACTTGTTATTGTTATGCATTATATACTCACTAGGGTGAATAATCATTCACCTCTTTCATTATTGGTTCATATACGTATGTGTTTTCTGAATATAAGTTAACACGCTTTATTTGACCGAATGCTTAGTGTCGTTGACCATTTATGCGTAGTGCTCTAGCTATTGCTTTTTGATTTCAGTATAAAGAATGACTTTCGGTTTGACAATGCGTCAGTTGATCTGTTTGGATGCGACGTGTTCTGCTTTGACCCGAAGTTGATTAAAATGTTTGTGTATGCAGTAAAGGCAGACATTCAATTTCATTTAAATAAATGTGTCCTTTCTATTAGAAAAATTTGCACTGCATTTCTCTTGATTTTGGTTTCTTTCCTTTTCTTGCCAACAGGCTTTCTACGATATCAACGTTTGATTTACATATATCGTCATACATACATGCAGTCGAATCGCGATTATACGTAAAGGCTCCTGGCCGCCGCGATTATTGGTATAATCGCATTTTCCGTAAAATCGCGTCTTTCGTAAATAATACGTAACGTCGTTCTATAGTTTCAATAGTGGAGTATGATTTGACCCGCAATCGTAAAATTGTAATACTCCAAGTCTATTATAAAAAAATATATAAAACATATATAACAGGTCAGGGCCGGTCCAGACATTCCAGACATGACTGTCTTGGGGTGGTGGGGGATGGGGGTCCTGTACATTAAATAAAGAAGAGAAACGACGGGACCGCCCCATTTGTCCGTGGTACACCGTCATTTCGTATAATCGCGATTCGACTGTTCATGATGACTGTTGCTAGTTTGTAATCAGGCATTACTTTCCAAAAGCATCATACAGAAACATTGTTATTGTGAATCCGTTAATGTTACCCTCCTGTAAATTAGTTAGCACATGTAAAATGTCATGTTGGAAAAAATGTTATAAAAAGGAAATATTTAACCGTTAATCACAATCATTTAAACATTGTACGAGTAGTAGCGCAATATAGGTGATATATTAGTACCTGTAGACACGTATTTTATTAACGTTGGTGTGAAAAAAGTACATAATTAGAGAATTTCACCACATTTACATCTTGTACACTTTGGATTCACGACCAGTTTGATATTAAAACAATAATTAATATATGTATACATTTTACCACATTTGCATACTATACACTTTTGAGCGACTAAATTGTTGATATATGTAAATTTTACCACATATGCATAGTGTTCACTTTAGAAAGACAGAATCGTTGATATATGTACATTTTGCTACATTTGCATATTTTACACTTTTAAGAGACTACATTGTTGATATACTTTGTATGTACATTTTACCACATTTAAGTATTGGTTCACTTTAGAGAGACACAATTGTTGATATATGTACATTTTACCACATTTGCATATTGTCCACTTTAGAGATACGCAGTTGTTGATATATGTTCATTTTACCACATCTGCATATTGTCCACTTTTAAGAGACACAATTGTTGATATATGTACATTTTAACACATTTACATATTGTTCACTTTCTGTGACGATTTTAGAGAGACGCAATTAATTATATATGTACATTTAAACACATTTGCATATGGTCCATTTTAGAGAGACACAGTTGTTGATATATGTACATTTTACCACATTTACATATTGTCCACTTTGGAGAGACCCAAGTGTTGATATATGAACATTTTACCACATTTACATATTGTTCACTTTAGAGAGACACTATTGTTGATACATGTACATTTTACCACATTTGCAAATTGCTTACTTTAGAGAGACGCAATTGTTGATATATGTACATTTTACCACATTTGCATATTGTCCACTTTTAAGAGACACAATTGTTGATATATGTACATCCCACAGTTGCATATTGCTCACTTTAGAGATACGCAGTTGTTGTTATATGTACATTTTATCACATTAGCATATTGTCCACTTTAGGGAGACGCAATTGTTGATATATGTACATTTCACCACATTTGCATATTGTCTACTTTAGAGAGACGCAATTGTACCACATTTGCATATTGTCCACTTTAGAGAGACGCAATTGTTGATATATGTACATTTTACCACATTTGCATATTGTCAACTTTATAGAGACGCAATTGTTGATATATTTATATTTAAACACATTTGCATATGGTCCATTTTAGAGAGACGCAATTGTTGATATTTGTACATTTTAACACTTTTCCATATTGTCCACTTTAGAGAGACGCAATTAATGATATATGTACATTTTAACACATTTGCATATTGTCCACTTTGGAGAGACGCAAATGTTGATATATGTACATTTTACCACATTTACATATTGTTTACTTTAGAGAGACACAGTTGTTGATATATGTACATTTTACCACATTTACATATTGTCCACTTTAGAGAGACACAATTGTTGATATATGTACATTTTACTACATTTACATATTGTCCACTTTAGAGAGACGCAATTGTTGATATATGTACATTATAACACATTTGCATATTGTCCACTTTAGAGAGACGCAATTGTTGATATATTCACATTTTACCACATTTGCATATTGCCTACTTTTAAGAGACGCAATTGTTGATATATGCACATTTTACCACAATTGCATTCTGCTCACGTGACAGACGCAGTCGTTGAAATATGTACGTTTTATCACATTTGGAAATTGCATATTGTCCACTTTAGAGGGACACAATTGTTGATATATGTACATTTTACCACATTTGCATAGTGTTCACTTTCTGTGACGATTTTGTAGCTTCTTTAAAAGCGTTTACAATTGCAGCGAAGTATGTAATGTTCTGACTTTTGATAATCAATAACCACCGATATGCAGTACCATTTTTTTTCTTCGCAGCATTATGAAAAACTCGCAGCGTCTGTCAGAGCATGTCTGGTTCTACAATTGGGAGCTTTCAGGGGAAAATGAGGTCGCGCACGAGGCTGGACGATGAAAACTCTGGGACAAACAAGACATTCGAATGTAAACAACACCTTATATACTATCATAATATCAAAAGTTTATGATGTCGAGAAAATTGTTGTTGTTATATCTGTTATTTTGAACAAAATCATGTTCATACTGAGTTTAATTCTCATAATGTAAATGACTGCATCACATATGCATATTGTATATGAAGTAGTACATTAAAATTTAAGATGTAAAAGGGTTTGAAAAACATGTAAGTATATCACTTATAAATAAAAAAGATAAAAATTCTGCAAATGTCGAGCGCCCAGAGTAAAAGGACGACACAAACACAAAACAACAAGAAAACCATGTTAAATTACGGAAAAAAAATCTGGAAACATTTCATCCGTTTGGCAGACTATATGGTTAATGTCTAGTACCACCCGGCTGTTTGGGCTTTATCCTTCAGATGTTTTAAGTTACATTATTAATGAAATGCCAATATAAACTAACAATTCCCCAAAAGGAAAAGGTATTTGCATATATGCATATATGGAAAAATGTGTACGTGTCTGTTAAGTATGTATATTCGCTGGGTTGGATGAAGTAGTTTATTCCCGAGCGGATAAACTGTTATTATTGGAAAATGACTAATCTATTCATGTATTTTCTTGAGACTTCAAGCAGACTTTACGTAGCAATACACTTATTAAATGTCTATTTCGGGGTCGCGTCTTTTCGGGTTTTCAAGGTTCATTGAATAACACTGAAGTAAATGCTATAAGGATTTATTTTCTGGTTGACCTTTTTATATGGTGATGTCAAATCTACGAAAATCTGAATAAATATCAAATTTTCTTTAAATATCTTCTTGAAATATGTCCAACCTGAACTAAATTTTTCGTGCACGTGGATCACGGGTTAAGGTGTGATAACTACGTTGTTAGTCGATTATGCATGCAATTAAACTGTTTGGGTAGTTTCCCTTTGCTCATTAAGCGTTTAATTTATTTGTATATCGTAATAATGAACATGTGTTTAAATAATTAATGATAATTTACAATAACTGGAATAAAATATAAAGTGTTTAATTGTATACCCTACGACATACTCCCGCTGCTTCTAAAATGTCGTCCCCGACATTTGTTTTAAAATTAATACAATATTAACATACGACATACTCCCGCTGATACTCTGAGCGCAATATTACTTTCGCCGCGAAATACAATATGATGATTATGACAACAACGACAATGACAACAACAACAACAACACAATACAGGATATTCAAAAACATGATTCTATGCATGGCACACAATTAATAAAAGCATGCGACTACTAATCACAGTAAGTAATACTAAATATTACTACAAAACTGCAAAATTAATAACACATTCTAATTAGAGCCTACGTGTAAACCGTATCGTGCAGTAAATTCTACAATAATCACACAGTAATATCTAACAGCAAAACTACTCGCTGTATTACTTCCGCACGCATTCAGACGGAAATCATTTCCGTTTAAGAATAACAACAATAAATGGTGCAATATATTCATACAAAACTAAAAGGTATTTTTATAAATAAAAAATATAATTTCATATCAGTTCCATGCATAATACATGTTAATACAATTGTACAGCAATGTTCCAGTGTGAAGTATTGAACATGCTACAAAGTCAATGACACAAAATATGAACGTTTGGAAAGTGACATTTTGACTTGAAAACTATCATGTTCAATACATATTATATACATACTATTTACAGCATATATTCGCCCGAGCGTAGCCATTTCGGGGGTTGACGAATACGTTTTGGTCGCGCATTAGATTCGTCAGTATTTGTACGACGGGCCGGAATGATGTATTTTGGGCTTTTAATTTGTGACTTTTCTTTGTACGGCAATGGCAGTAATAGATTCCGGTGAAGTATTTTAGTTTTCTTAGCTTGGGTACAGTCTTTCTTAACTTCAAACACAGGAATGTCGGCGTTTGGCTGTCCGACAACAATGTACGGGGTGCCCTCCCACTTATCTGCCAGTTTCTGTTTACCACGCAATGCAACATTGCGAACAAGCACTAAGTCGCCGACACTTAAGGAACTGGCCTTAGCGCATGCGTCATAGCGCTGTTTGTTACCGGAAGCTGCACTTTTGGCACATTCCTCCGCCTTTTTATACGCATCTGACAGTCTATCTTTTAGTGTACGAATGTATTCGTGTTTTGACACATTGTCATCAGTTTCTGAAGATAGACCTAGTAATGCATCAATCGCCAGTTTTGGGTGACGTCCAAACATCAAATAGTATGGGGCGTATCCAGTGGTTTTATGGATCGTGACATTATATGCATGGACTAATGGCGCGATATGTGATTTCCAATCACTTTTCTCGCAATCTGACAATGTTCCTAGCATTTTCAAAAGAGTCGAATTAAATCGCTCCACCTGTCCGTTACCCATAGGGTGATACGGGGTGGTGTGACTCTTGGCGATGCCAGCTAGATCACAAAGGTCTTTCATCAGTTCGGACTCAAAGTTTGGCCCTTGGTCCGAATGTATACGTGTTGGAAACCCATAGTGTACAATGAAATTTTCAAATAAAATTTTAGCTGTTGTTTTGGCTAACTGGTTTTTAGTAGGAAATGCCTGGGCGTATCTTGAAAAATGGTCAGTAATCACCAATATGATTTCAAATCCATCTTTGGATGTTTCAAGGCTTAAGAAATCTAAACAAATCAATTCCATGGGTGCAGTAGATTGTATGTTTACCAATTTAGCGGTTGATGGTAATGATTTTCTACGTATACAGCCATCGCACTGCTCAACTTTCTCTCTGATCCAACCATCCATCCCTGGCCAGAAAAACCTTTGTTTTAAAAGAGACGTTGTTCTGTCACGTCCTTGATGACCCAAGTCGTCATGTAAACATTTGAAAACATCATCACGACGAGCGCTGGGCAAAACCAACTGAAAGTAAGTTTGGTCGTTTATCTTGCCACGGCGGTACACTACGCCATCTCGAAGAAAGAGGGTTTCCCAACACCTGAGATACATACATAGACCATTATCGGAATTGACCCGCTTAGCGGACGGTCGAGTTCCGTTTTTGGCTTATAACAGTATCATTTGCTTGGGACTTCCGCCAATCTCGAGAGGTAAGGGACTCGGTCTCAACCACGTCTAGCGGAACATCAGCAACATTACTATCATCTGCTGAATCAGACGGGGCAGCAACACTGAAAACCAAAGGAGCTTGATCTTTGTTGACTAATGCTGCTACGGAGACCGCTTTAATGACTGGACTTTCAATAGTGGTTTGCTCGGGAGAAGTATTGGCGTCATGACGCCTTGACAAACCATCAGCGTCAGCATTGATCATGCCACTACGATATTTAATAGTGAAGTCATAACTACTAAGGGCAGCTAACCAGCGGTGGCCGGTTGCGTCAAGTTTCGCTGTTGTTTGGACATAGGTCAGCGGATTGTTATCCGTCAGGACCTGAAATTTGCAGCCATACAGATAGTCACTGAATTTCTCAGTAACGACCCACTTGAGAGCTAAAAACTTTAACTTGTGAGCTGGGTAATGTCTCTCAGAAGGTTTCAAACTACGGCTTGCGTAGGCAATTACACGGTCAGAGCCACCTTGCTTTTGATACAGAACAGCCCCGAGACCGGAAGTAGAGGCGTCTGTATGTACAACGAATGGTAGCTTGTAATTTGCACAAGACAAAATGGGAGGGTGTGTTAGTGCTTCGACCAGTGTATCGAAAGCATTTTGTTGTGCATTGTCCCATTTAAAAATGGCTTTGTTTTTTCTGAATTTGGTTTTTGTTTTCTTTGTTGCATGACCGATCAATAAATCATTTAGCGACCTAGCAATTTTGGCATACCCCTTTATGAACCTTCTATAGTAGCCAGTGAAACCTAAAAATTGTCTTACATCTTTAGTTGTTTTAGGTACAGGCCATGATTTTATCGCTTCAATATTGTCGGGATCGGTCTCTATTCCCTTTTCGGAAACAACGTGGCCAAGATACTTAATTTTTGTTTGGAAAAATTCACATTTGGAGAATTTGAGCTTTAACTTGCGTTGCTGCAGACGTGTGAAAATGTCCTCCAACTTCGAAATATGGGAACGGAAATCATCACTGAACACCACCACATCATCCAGAGACAATCACGCAAGTTTATCTCTCCCATACACCTCTCCATTAAACGCTGAAACGTGGCGGGGGCATTGGCCAGTCCAAAAGGCATACGATTGGCCTCAAAAAAACCTAAAGGACCCACAGAAAAAGCCGTTTTTGCCTTATCCTCCTCTCTCATGGAAACCTGCCAATATCCTGATCTTAAATCCAATTTCGAAAAGTATTTAGAACCTGACAATAAATGAAGAGTGTTTTCAATTTTAGGAATGGAATATGCATCTTTAACAGTTCTCTGATTCAGTTTCCGATAATCAATACAAAACCTGATTGATCCATCCTTTTTCCTAAAAATGACAACATTTGAAGAATATGGACTATTTGATTCCCTTATAGCACCACAAGCTAGCATTTCCTTTAAATGCTCTCGAACTTCATCAAGTAAAGCAGGGGCAATGTGGCGGGAAGGTTCTTTAAATGGGGTATTGTCAGTCAAATGAATTTCATGTTGTATTAAATCAGTGTTTCCAAGATCAGTGGGACCCTTTGAAAATATAAAATGCCATTTGTTCAGAAAAGATCTGACAGTTTGTTTTTGATCTTTTTCACTTAGATTGGTACCCTCTAGATCTACATCAACTGCTTCGTCAGTGTCGATGTCAGTTTCAGAGTCAGTTTTGTCGTCGTCACAGTCAGTCATTGCGTCTCTCAGAACTGTCACTTCTTTTAATTGACATATCTTAGCCCTTTTTTGTATCGTTACTGGTTTAGAAGACATGTTAAATAGTTTTACAGGTACTCTTGCAATACTACCCAGTTTGTTCAAGGTCACGAGCCTTGGACAAACATTTACGCGTGATGAGCAATGATCATCACTACATATTTCAGTCACAGCAGCGTCAACTGCTTTCACCCTTCGTACGATACCTGTGACTAACTTTACCTCATTTGGTTGCAGTTTAACATTTTGTGTTGTTTTAATTGTACCAACACAATCATCAGTTATCGACTTAAAAGCAGTGGCCCATTCACATGGAACATATTCTGCACTAGACGCTGTTTGACACAGTCGAATAACGTTTGTACCAACTATTACAGGCTCAGTTTTATTGCTTTCCGAATCGGACACAATCAAAATTGGTACATGGAGTTCTTTATCTGTCATAAAAGGTATTGTTACGGTAGCTTCAACATAACCTTATATGGTATAGTTTGACCATTGGACGCAATTACACTCAGTGTCAAATCAGTAAGGGGTAAAAGGGGCGGTTTCTGGTGTAATTGCTCGTAGCAAGATTCTGACATGGTAGTAACCATTGACCCTGTGTCATTGACTGCTGCCACAATTTGATATTGTACATATATGTCACCCACATTATTCTCTCCAACAATACGTTTCATCAGTTTATGTTGTGGGCATTCATTTTCAGTACAGTCTCTTGTTCGCCCAGTAACAGAGACATCTACTGGTTTAAATGTCGTTGTTCGGATCCATCCTGACTTCTATATACATATCTACTATCATTCCTATTTACATCGCCGTTTCGATTTTGATTTCTGCTAGACTTTTCATTGTTGTTACCTTGCTGTTTCTGAGGTCTCTGACTGTCACTCCTATCTCTCTGGTTTCTGTTGTCACTGCTGTTTACACTGTCTCCTCTATCATTTCTGTTCCATTGTATTCTGAACGTATTCTGGTCATTTCTTTGGTAATTTCCATACCTTTGATTGGCTGATCCTCGCCACTGGCTTCTCCAGTTATCGTTCCTATTCCTTATGTCCTCTTCTGGTGTGTTTCGGTGTCTCTGCTGCTTTCTATTCTCAGTAATATCAGCTTCTAGCCTATCCATACGTTTCACCAGATCTTTTAAAATGTTGAGCTGTTCATCTGCTTTAGATACCTGATTCTCATTGGTCTTTGACACCATTTTCGCATGCGATACATCACTCTCAGTGTCAGTGTTCATTTCATTTTCCTCTATTCTAACATGTTTTCTTAACTCCTCGAAACTTTTATACGATTCATAGAATAATCGTGTACTCAACTTCAATTTCTCATTGTGCAGGTATTTCCAAAATCTTTACACAGATTCGCATCTGTTTGATTTGCATCTATCTGTCCTTTCTTGACTGCCATCTGAATGATATTTGCAATGCGAACACCCCAATCAGCCATATTTTCATCGGGTCGTTGCTTGGCTTTGTAGAACTCTGCTATGTGAGATTCCCCTGGCCTTCTATCTCCATATATATTCTCGAGTTTCTCTATAATTTCTTTAGTCGTAGCTTCTGTCCCAACGGTTGGTAAAACTCGCCTCATATTTCTAGTTGAGTTGCTTATGGAATTTCGCACTGCATGTAGGAGTGCATCTGGGCAATACAGTTTTGAAGCCATCATTACTTCTACTTCTAATTTCCATTCTTCGAATGCCTCCGCTGTTAATCTAGGTAGTTTCGGTTTTAGATATTTTCCGCTGAAGGCTTCATCCTCCATTCGCTGAAGGCTTCGATCCTCCATTCGCTGATGATTAACATCTTCCAATCTGTGAATATCTGCATTCATTTTGGCGTCTTGTAGGGAGCGCAAAGTCAATTCATGTGTTTGTATATTTTGTAATAACTGCTGTTCTTCTTCCCTTAATCGTCTCATGTCTTCTTCTCTAATTCTCAGTTGGTTTTCCTTTTCTTGGTTCCGTCTTCTTGCATTGGTCTGCTCAATTTGTTCCTTCATCATACTTTCGCTCAATTTTAACTGTTGAACCCGTTTCCTCATTACTTCTAATTCGTCGTCACCTTCAAGTTTGTTCTCAGTATCTAGTTTCACCGCTTTCACGAGTTTCTGAGGTGTAGACATGTGCAGTTCATCTACAGTTTCTTCATATTTCCTGTCTATCCATTCTAGATTCTCATCAAGGTCATCTTTATATTCCCCTTCCGGTTAACATATCTTACTATCAGCACCAGTCGCATTTGCTACATATTCATCTGTCGTTTGATATCTGTTCCTATCACTCCATTTTCTTCGTGTATATGATCAATTCTTGTACTTTCGTATCCTTTCTGAAATTTCTGGGAATCACTGTTCAAACTTTCCTGTAGTCTAATAATTTCCGTCTGCAATTCCTCCTTTTCTTTCTCTATTTCTGCGATGTTTAATTTACCAGATGTCTGTTTCTTCGACTAAACGAGCGCGTTGATCTCGTATTTGTCTCATTTCCGCCTCAACATCTATAGCAGTAGATTTACCCACGCTCTCTTTCTTTCGATCACTCTCAATTTTACGTATCTCACTCGCAGACAAATAGTGCGCCATATTTCTAACTATTTAAACAACACATAATCCCACTACCTTAAATACAACAACTATAGACTCCTAGATTTTGTACAAATACAACAATGTCTTAAATGCTCCAACAACTACAATCTAAATTTACAGCAACTGAATGTAAACAACAGATATACAATGTATTTACATAATACTATTTCAACTATACAGGAAATTCTATACAGTGCAACACACCTCCACAAACGCAAACAACAAACAACAGACATATATTTTAATAAATAATAAACATCTACAACAACGCAGTACGTTTTTTTTTTTATGTCAAATTCTCCGTAACGCGCAAGAAGTATATCGCCGATTATTGAAAATTAAAACGCAGCTAAATTATTAACCGCGTCGATAATATTTACAGCAACGCGTGTGCACTTTTATTTTTCCGAAATACAGTAAAATTTACAGATTTATTCTGTAACTTTTACATTATTCCGCAAACGTTTAACCGTTTAAATTCTTTGCAAATTATTTACAGCAAACGTTTTAATATATTAATTTAAACTACAATAATTCAATATGTATGATTAAAAGAAATCCATGTATTTACAATAACCCCGAAAAGAAATGTATAACTTTTATAAACCAAACCAATCACACACCCTTTTAAGTTTACAGAACCAAAACATGTTTTGATAACTCTCCAATTTAATCCCTTGACTCTAAACAGTCAGCAGCACGGGAAATACAGTCTACTTGTGTATTGACAATGCTGTGTATTGGCAACGATGTGTATTGACAATGAGGTGTATTGGCAATGATATGTGACAACTGATTGGGCAAGTAATTATTGTTAGTAAGTGTTAGTTAATAGTAATTTACCGCATGCATTTGCAGACACAGTGCAAGGTCGACCAGATAAATAGACACTGATTTAAAGATGTTTTAAATGTCAAAATGAATTAGATATTTAAAAAAATATATACTAATAATATTGAAAATAATGAAAAAATAGCTCAGTACAATCAAATGAACATCAACACAAACACAAAATGCAATAAAATTGATTACATTTTATAATAGCAATAATAATAAAATCACTCACCGTACCTTGACACTGAACAACTTAAACACTTGAGAAGTCCTAACACTTAAAACACTTTAAAATGTTTCAAATTGTTTTGTTTTTCAAAGTTCATCGAGAATCCAAATTCCAGGAATCGCTCGGCGCTCCTCGTTGAATCCTGAGCCCCAATAACGTCAATGAAGTAGTCGGTGCACCACGGCCTAAAACGTCAGCATCCTCTTCTCCGTTAGCAAACGTTCGACTCTCACATCCTCCTGACACGTGTCAAATATTCCCGAAACATGTATAAGGACAGTTCATCTCAACTCTGCCAGAATGAGTAAATACACTCACAACAAATTTACAGCTGTAATGTCAGTTCAGATTCTCACTGTGACACCAGTGTATGAATGTTCAATTCAATATCAGCGTCACTTTAATATTTCTTTAAAATGTTCTGACATCGAAGGTCAAACCACGTCGGGCGCCATTTTCGGGGTCACGTCTTTTCGGGTTTTCAAGGCTCACTGAATAACACTGAAGTAAATGCTATAAGGATTTATTTTCTGGTTGACCTTTTTAAATGGTGATGTCAAATCTACGAAAATCTGAATAAATATCAAATTTTCTTTAACTTCTTGAAATATGTCCAACCTGAACTAAATTTTTCGTGCACGTGAATCACGGGTTAAGGTGTGATAACTACGTTGTTAGTCGATTATGCATACAATTAAACTGTTTGGGTAGTTTCCCTTTGGTCATTAAGCGTTTAATTTATTTGTATATCGTAATAATGAACATGTGTTTAAATAATTAATGATAATTTACAATAACTGGAATCAAATATAAAGTGTTTAATTGTATACCCTACGACATTTATCACAGTTTTTAACAATGGTTTATTGTTTTTGCTACGTACAGAAAACGATAAACATCCTAAAAATAGACATAGAGGGCGATGAATGGGTTTCCATGCTAAAAATGATCCCCGCAGGAGATCTTGATAGCGTCAAACAAATCGCTATGGAGTCACACTTCGGCCATGGTGGAGTTCCAGCAAACTCACAGTTATCTGCCCTTAGACATCTGTACGAGGCGGGCTTCCGGATATTTATGAGAGATAGGAACCTGTTGGCAGGGATTAAAGGGTCCATCAGCACCTTGAATGAAATTTCACTGATTAAGACTGCTTTGAAATAGGGATTTATCTGTGTGTTGACTAGAACATGTTGCTGTTTGTAGACATAATACACATGCACGATTGTGGCATTTTCTCACAAACGATACGCGAAATGTATATTATTCATGTAATTCTCAAACATGTATTATAATTGAATCAACAAGAAATGTATTTATAATTGCAGCAATGAGAACTTGTTATTATAAGGCAAGTTGTAGGGACTGGACTGGTACCCGTGTTCCCGCGGTTAGGGCAATCAATGGCGGGTACTCGGGTACATTTTCACTACCCAGGCAGCCGATATTTTCATTAAAGAATTTATATAATACACGTATATACACAAAACGTATCTAAATCAACATAATTTGCATTAAACATCACAAACAATACAATATTTTATCCATTATCGTCAAAAATAAGTGATGGTCAGCGGTGAAAGGGTCTTGTCTTTTATAATAATGAAACTACACATAATTCTACGGGTACTCCAATATAAACTATAAAGTACTCTACGGGTACCCCAGTATAAACTATTAAGTACTCGACATATGCCCCAGTTTAAATTATGAAGTACCGTAGTATAAACTATGATGTTCTATAGTGGTATCCCAGTATAAACTACGAACTACTCCAAGAGTACTTTAGTATAAACTATGAAAAACTCTACGGATACCCCAGTACAAACTATGAAGTACTATACGGGCAGCCCAGTACTCTACGGATACCCCAGTTTAAACGATGAAGTACTCTACGTGTATCTCAGTACAGGCTATGACGTTTTGTTTGTTTATTTGGGGTTAGCGCCGTATTTATACTCAGATAATTGCACACGAATGTCTGGAAAACGTATGGATACTCACCAGCTTATTTCGTTATTCCGCCGTATAAAAGTGTATTATCGGGTACCCGGGTACCCGCGGTTAATTGGCGACTGGGTGATCGGGTCCAAAATTACTACCCATCCAGTCCTTGGCAAAGTGGTATCCTTACGCCAGTGGTAAGGCATACACAATTATGTTTGTTTCAGGTTAAATACCCACACAAATTAGGGTAGGTAGGCAGGGCTTTATTTATTTATTTGTTTTTATTTAGTAAATGGTTAACTTGAAGATTCTGAAACTGAATGCATATTCAAACATATGGGTAATACCCTTAAACATAGTTTTCCAGTGGACGCTATCAAAACAAAACACGTATTTATCCCAAAAAACATTTAATTATTGGAAAAAAAGTAAATACAACAAAAATATATCTGACAAACTCATTTCTAGTGTCGGGGCACTTTTTTAGGGTAGATCGGGTAACCTGAAACAAGCATATTGTGTTACGCCTAATGATATCCGACGAGTGTGGGTGTCTTGGAGTTTGTGTGGTATGTCAGTGTCGTGTTTTTCGTATTGTACACAGTGTTGCTTATGAAATTGGTCACTTGCCTCCTATTAAAGACCCCGAGACGATAATAAGGGTTTCTCTCCTACACTGGTTTTATGCCAAATAAAGATTTTGGTGTCCGTAATTCTTATTTTATGCAACATTTATTATGTTTCCTAGTCATTTTAAGCATAACACGAGTATATTGGAGGCAATGGTTTGTAACATATAACGGTTGTGCATGTTCAAATGTCTGGAGAATAGTACCCGTATCAAAAACTAAAATGTTCAGATAATTTGTAATAAAACCCAATTTTACGTATTGTGTCAGTTATAAAAGGGACTTGTTCACAGATTTTTGAAAACATGCCATTAAATGTCTTAACTGCAAAAACTAAAGCAGTTAGACTTACCAAAAACAAATATATTATAAAGAAAAAAAAGCATTTAAGATTTGCCTTCGCCAGGACTCGAACGTACGACCGACGGTATCAAAAATATGTCGCTTTAACCACTATGTCATTCTGATTTTTGTTAATGTTGGTGAATTTTTAACGCTATGTAAATTAGTGATACACGTGTTTTCCAAAATCCGATGACAAGCGTTACAAACGCGTATCCATTTCAATTAATGATTTTGCATGAAATACGATATATTTCGAATATATGGCTAATCCAGGACGGCACTTTCCGCTTTTATAGTATTTTCTGTTTGAAAGAAGTCTCTTCTAAACATGCGGAAAGTGCCGTCCTGGATTAGCCTGTGCGGACTGCACAGGCTAATCCGGGACGACACTTTACGCACATGCATTAAGCCCGGTTTTCCCACGACATGCCTCAAATATAACTTACCTACTAGAACACGTTATTCGGCATTGTACACAGAGGAATGTAATACCATATAGTCATAGTACTGTGGCAAAATCTCTGTGGGAGGGAGGGCATTCATTGATATTGTAACTTGGTGAAACGGATTTTCCTTCATATTTGAAAACGCTGGACGTTCTTAGTCTGTGACTAGGTAAATGTAGCCCTGTTAATCCTAACAAGAAATATATTCGGCGTCAAAGTCTTTTGAAAATAAGGAATGTAGATTGAACTCTTAACAGGTTTGCTCAGCGTTGTTTATCGTTACGGAAACACGGAACCTATGCATAAAATCCCGGAACCGGAAGGACCCGATCGCAATTGACATTTCCGGAACATAGATTTAAAAGTCATTAGGTATTGGAAATTGAACAACAACAGCAACAAATAAATAGGTACTCGCGTTATCTATAGGCCTGAAAAACTGATTTAAAGAGGTAAATAGACAAATGAAAAAAAAGTAAACTGAGCAAAATTATTTTGACCAACGGTCGAATCCCCTGTATTGTTTTAATGAAATGTTATTCCAACTGAGGGACTAACGAACAGACGGACGGGCAGACGGACAGGCATACACAGACAGAAGGACAGACAAACACACAATACGACTTCATCCCGACAATTAGTCCGACCTCTTCCCGACTATGTCGACTCTTACACGATTCGTACACGATTTCTACACGATAAGTTCGACTAACACCAAGTTAACTAGACGTCTACTCGATATGTTTCCGACGATACCGACTTAATTGACCTGATCGTACTGGGGGTCATAAAAGATGCACGTTGTAGGAAAAAAAACGGCGCAGGGAATTATGGGTGAGGCAATGGCTAGCACGGCGCCCTCTGTATGGCCAGTACGAACAGCTCCTGAATTAATTGAACAGGGAGGACCCTACTGGATATAAAAACTTTATAAGAGTTGATGCAGAATTGTTTGGGGAGCTTCTTGACCGAATAACACCCCATATTAAGAAGCAAGACACAAACTTCAGGTAACTACAATCAAAATGCAACAATATCATGTGCGTACATGTATTTGTTAGCTTCTAAGGCTATTCATTTTAAATCTAACCTGTTTCTGTTTATTACAGAAAAGCTCTGGATCCTGAATTGAAGTTGGCTGTCACTCTTCGTCATCTGGCAACTGGTGCGTCGTACACAGAGTTAATGTACTCTTTTCGAGTCGGTAAGAATACGATATGCAAGTTCGTTCCAGACGTTTTAGAGGCAATAATACATGAATTCTCTGAAGAGGTTCTTCCATCAGTCGTCACTCCTGTGGCAGTGGCAGCACATTGCCGATGACTTCCAAGCCAAGTGGAACATCCCACATACACGTGGGGCCATTGACGGCAATCATGTGAGAATAAAGAATCCCAAGGACTCAGGTTCACTGTTCTACAATTACAAGGGGTTCTTCTCTATGTTAAGGTTAGCTGTCGTCGACGCAAACTATAAGTTCATTTGGATAAGTGTTGGCGCGAATGAAAGTGCGTCTGATGCACAAGTATTCAACAACTGTGAACTCAAACTCATGCTTGAAGAAAACATCCTCGGTCTGCTAGACCCCGACAAACTGGCTAGTGATGGCCAGAATACGCCATATTTCTTCATTGGAGACGATGCGTTTCCACTAAAAACCTGGATGATGAAGCCGTATTCAAGGCGAAATCTGACAGTTGACGAACGAATATTCAACTATCGGTAAGCAATTTGAAAAAAATAATAAATGAAACTATCACATTGAAGATGTAATTAATTTGTAAAAGAAATGGCCTAACTATAGACAATGTTATACCATTCATAAAAAAAACGGTTAGATTGATTGACAGTATTTTACATTAACATGTGTAGAAAAACTTAAGATGTTTTACTTAATTTAATTGTTTTTTTGCCGTAGTTGCAGGTGCATGTTGTTTATCATACAGACTGTCCCGTGCGAGACGAGTGGTGAAAAATGCCTTTGGAATTATCGCACTGCGGTTCCAATTCTTGCTTGGCTGCTTGAACCAAACTCCAAAGATAGTCGACTCGATCATCCTGGCATGTGTTACCCTAAAAAGACTTCATAGGATCCGATATCCTGATATTGCACACCAGACCGTCGACCATAAGGATGAGGACAGTCAGCTTCAACCGGGTGAATGGCGACAGGGTAGGCAGCTGACGGATGGCCAGCACGTCCATGGTAACAATATAATGACTAACGCTGGGGTTCGTCAGAGGAACTACCTCAAGCACTATCTCTACTCCCCAGCTGGCTCAGTAGACTTGCAAGAGAATATGATTTAACATACAAGCGAAGACTGAATATCTTGGACTTAATCTAGAAGTGATTTTTGATGTCGTAAACTGTATGAAAAACGTGGTTGCAGTAGTAGTTAATTTAATTGTTGATTATTGTTTTAAGTATTGTATCTCAATCTAAGTGTACGTTTTTGAAATATAGATGTGAGTTTCATTTTTTTCTTTCAATCATTGCGAAAATGTTTCTGAATAAACCTCGTGTATCAGTATTGTGCAAATAAATAATTTTGTAGTTCCCAGTTTGTTGTTGTAGGCTAACTAATTCGTCTCCGTAACATATTTGGGATGCAATTACTTGTGCAACTTTTTGTTAAATGATTAACAAACAAAACTTCGTTTCGATCACGAACATTTGTAATCTACATTAATGGACACTGTTAAAGTTGATCTTCAAATTAAATTGTCTTTGATCAAATTAAAAACAAACACAAACAAACAACAACTACGACATTTTAGAATCAAAACCAATGTTCAAAACAAATTAAGAAACTAACAATTCCGATGTATCATGAAACGCAATTACATAAAACAAATCAATTTAAGTTTAATCGACCGTGAGCACTACTTATGCTACATACAGTTGCGAAACAGATGTTGTGAGACTGATCAACGATAATTGTTATACAAAACCTGTTACTTAATACAACATTGTAACCATCCCAAAATGTAAATTTGTTTGAATAATATTTTGCAGTATGATTTATAAAGGATATAATATGACACTTTCTTACTTTTGAAACATACACACACATACAATAAAACACACATAAAATGAAACACAATATTATCATGTTTTACACAAAACTTAACTTAAACAACGAAGGACTACCATGTTGCATGTTGCAATATTCATGTTTGAATGTTTCTTTGTCATAAGAATAGAAACAACTTAAAGAGCAAAACGAAGCAAACTTAATGCTAAATGAAAACTATTAAAGTGCAAAGTTAACAATCTAGTAAGATTTACTTGACCATGCAATAAGGCACTACCGAGTGCATGTAACTGTCCCATGTAATTAACACGTAATTAATCTACTGTTATGTCCTCTTCCTGTTGGGGCGTCTCCGAGAGCATATCAAGGCTGTCATAGTCTTGGTTGAGCCCGAAGTTAATGATAGGACTTGAGACCATTTCCATTCCTCGGCGGATGATGGACGCTGTAGTGGTTGGGGGTATTATTGCAGGAGTGGAACTGGGACTTGGCAGGAAAGAAGGCTGCACATTTAGAGGTTGCATGTGACTATATGCTTTAAGCGACGGTGTGATATGGGCTGGAGGTGCTGCTGCGGCTATATGCGTTGCTAGCTGATAATCAGTCTGAAGTTGCTACTGTTGCCTCTGGTACTGTTGCAGCTGTTCAACAGAAGCAAATGTGACCGATGGGTAGTCCTTCTATTGGTAGGAAGGGATGGCATCGCAAACATTGTCGATCCTGTTTTACGGGAAGCCGCCCGGCTTTTCTCCTCGTGGCTCTCCTCAACAAGGTCAAGTGCCAACCTTGTTGCACGTGAAACGAATGTATATTTTTCCCTTTCTCATCCATCTGGCGCATAAGACAAACCAAAAACTGTCCAGTTTGTGCAGCACCATCCTGTGCTGTTGTTATGGCGCCTCGGATGGCCTCCAACTCGCTGGTCAATGAGGAGAGTATAAGTGCAGCTTTAGGCCGACTTCCAGACGCTGTTGAATCGGACTGTGGCGGCAAGTCTGAGACGGAATCATCATTATCTGTCTCTTCGAAGGTGTGCTCCTTCCTATTTTCAGCAAACTGAATAATACATTTTGTTTTTATCAAAATATTGATTTTAACGGTTTGATAAGTGTATAACTTAATGTGTCAGTCTTTAATAAATATTATTCTTTTCAATGTTTAAATGTTACGCAGGGAACTCTAGACGTTATGAAGATTATTACGAATTAGAATGAATTTTAAATTGTCTTACGTTCAATCCCCTCTGAGTTCGCAGCTGCGTGAGATAAGGGCGTATGAAGTCAAAGCGATCTAGAAGCCACTGTTGCCTCGCGGTACGGTCTGTGGTGCCAGACCCAGACTTGACTTTGACTAGTTTTGAGTACTGGATCCTCATGTTAGGGTACCACACGCTTGAAAGATCTCCAGGGTTGAGACCTAACCCTGCCTCCTTCTCCGTCCAGGTTCTGCTCTTCTTCTCATTGAATTTAAATTCTGCTGAAGACTTATTATACAGGAATGCGTTGTCCTTCAGTCAAGCAACCAAATCGTCTTCCTCATCCTGGGAAAGCGTTGTACGTAAGGTTTTTCGGGGCTTCATTTCGGTCTGTAAATAAAACATAAAACGCATTTGATACGAATATAAAACAGTGCAACAGCTACATGCTAGGTTCACAAATAGCATTCTGACTTATACCACAATCCAAGCGACCATCATTTGGATGAACAGTCCGCGTTTTGATGGCCTTGTATGAAATTGTTTATTAAAGCAAGATCAATAAGAATAGAGCGTATGCGACGTTCAAAGTCGTTCAACTTAAGACATATTTATTGCAATAGAATATAACACATTTGGCGGGGGGGTGGGGGTGGGGGTTAGAACAAACGTTCTAATAATATAAGATACAGTTTATTCAACTTCAGAATGTGCGGCTTGTCGTTGTCAACAAATAAATTCAAACAAATGTATAATGCCTGGAAAAATTAGTTATATATATTATCCATAATTAAATTGTTTGACAATTTTTGCTTAAAATGTATAAGGGTCCTGTTGAATAAATGTCACGCGCACAGCGGATTAAGTGGGTCAAATATAGTACATTGTTACAACAAATATTTCAACTCTGGCTGCTACATACACAAATATATTCAAGAAGGCAAAATCATATATGTTCAACGTTTACAACATTAGACATGTTCTAATTTGATATGGTAAGAAATATATAATACCTTTTTCTCCGGGTTACATTCAGGAATACATTTAGGGGTACATTGCGGCTCCTGCTCCTGACTTCTTGTATGTTTTACAGGAGATTCCACGTCAGTGGACTGTTTTATTTCATCTGGTTTCTTCTGTGTTGGTACTAACAAGCTGACGCGGGTTCAACATCAGCAGAACGACATGTCTTTTTGCCTTTTCGTGGCATTATTTGATGATGTTTATCGTGTAAGTGCTAATTATAAAATGAAATGAAAGCGCGCGATTTTTGTGACGTCGAAATCATGAAATCGTAAAAGGTCGAGGAAAGGTCGAGAAGCGATCGAGAGGAGATTGGGTGTATTCGGATATCGGTCGAATAGATCTGGACAGCAGATCGAACATTGATCGGGTTGATCGAACAACGGTCGGATGTTGATCGAGAATAGGTCCACATGATCGGCATAACTTATGATTCCCGACCAAGCTAGATTTCTACACGATCTTGACTCGACCGAAACCCGATCGATTCCCGATCGTTTATCGAGCGTCAAGATTCTCGATCTTCACTCGAATATTTTGGACGGTTTAAAATTATCGGGTAGGCACACCGACCAATGGCGATCTTATTAGATCTAGGTAGAGCTCCCATGTGGACCAAACAAGATCAGACCCCGATAACCTGATCTGGGTACATCGAGTTGATCTGATCGGCATTGGGAACCAAGCAGAAGGAGGCGCATGAATTAGTATTTGAGTATCGCGTGCCATTCCCATCTAGTTGTGTATGCGATAGAATAAGTGAATTATGTTTTAGATCTACACGGTTTTAAATATTAATTTACAAGTTCAATGTTTTCCCTTATTTGCAAAATTACTACTTACACCAAAGATCTTTTTAAAAGATATTTCTTGTTTCAAATTAAGTAAAAAATAATTCAATGTCTTGTTTTTTGCAAACCGAGATTTAAGTATGAAATTTATTACAGACATTGTATTAATATTCATTGAACGAGCTTAGATGATTATAAATGAAGAATATCGACCACTTTGGGAATATGTGAGTATTATTTTCTGGATTATTTAGATTTTCAATTCGAGTTTCATGCCATTTCACTTCATGTACCAGATTAAGTGAAAAGTAATTAACCATGTCGGTTGTTCAACACAAGGTGTTATTATGGATTTAATTATAAATTGGCAAGATAACTCCTTGAAAACTTTCAGTTGACCAATAATGACGAGCATTGACCACTTTATTAGAATTAACCGGGCGGTTGAAACCCGTTAAAACCGCTGGTTTAAACCGGGGCTGGCCAACCCTGACCAAATGTAATAAAGATGTTGCAAGCTGGTTATTCTTTAAATTCATTGTGTGATATAACAGCTGACATTAAAGACATTATAATGAGGGATGGGACCGAATACTGAAATCAAATCAATATTCGAATATTCGTTGTACTTATTCGAATATATTTGAACATTACTTTTTATATAAGTTACGTTGCCTGTGTTCTGACTGAAGACCGCGTGAAATGAGTTTGTGACGGTGGCATTTTTATTAATTAATCAAGAATGTAGTATGATACATTGTGTTGAAATAATGAAGAATACAATGCAAGTAACATATATTAAGATTATACAGATTAAAAATCTACTTTATATATAACAAAATACCAATATTACGCTCTGTTTCCAACTTCTTTTAAGTTTGGTGGCCATTTTGGTAGCCATTTCGGAGCAGCTGTATAGTCAAATGAATAAAAGTGTTGTCTTAGGCCAGAGTTTTTTTATTTCTTGGTTCTCGGACATTTTTGGAAAAGTGTCCGATTGGAGGAGGGAAAAGAATAAAATGAAAAATAAAAAAACAACAACACAGAATTGAGTAAATTAATGACTAGAATTTCACAAATGGAAATGGGCATTGATATTAAAATCTTAATGCATTATTACTTACAAATATCATATTACACAATATTAACTTAATCACTACATGATAACCATGACATGAATTTTTTTTTTACATTCCGTGTAACAGGTTAAAACCCTTTCACAAGGACATTTTTATGATACCGGTTACATTCTACAAGTTTCTTTCTTTTCTTTTTTTTGCCTTTTGGAAAAAAATTGGGTCGGCGGATCCGAGAACCAAGAAATAAACAAACTCTCGCCTTATTAGATTCGTTATTACGTACTGCAATACTAATATTTTCAAAATTGATTGTATAGTTGATTTTTAATTTTAACATGATACTCGCTAATTTTTCTATTGACAAAGAACAAAGAAGTCCCGATTCTGAGCGGAGCATAGTAAAACGTAGTTCCAATTACAGTTGCAAAAATGTCAAATCATGTTAAGCCAGGACTTTTTGATTTTACGGTTTACAAAACCGGCGAACATAAATTTTCCGAAAGTGAAAAAAAATAAAAATTGTAATTACGATTTTTTTTTTTACCGATGGGGGACGAAACGTTCAAATTTTCGAAATATTTTGAGTACGAATATAATAATTTGCTCGGTAAGTCCGTTTACTTCCGTGAAACTGCTTTTTGTTTTTGACGGTATCACACGATGATTGCCGATCGAGATCAACAAATTGTTCCGGAATTTCACAGACAATTTTTTTAAGCAACGCGTCCGCCGTTGTTTATGTACATGTATGCCATGTAAAACCCGTGTTTTCTACAAAAGAGTGCGAAATGTCTGCTGAAACACGACGCACGTTCCACGCATGGAAAGCGTGCGTGTACCGATCATGTGCTTTACTAAATACAGGTCTTTAAATTAAAGACATTGGGTGTCCTAGTTTCCCGTCAAAGGAATGTTAATCCCATGCATGATTTTTGCAGGGAGAAATCCCGTTATTGTGGTCAGTGAAGTGTTTCAAGTTTGAGGGTAGTCTCATAAATCTGTACTAATATCCAAAATTGAACAAAAAGATTGGTGCAGCAAATGGAGAAAAAATAGGTAAATTATAAACAAATTGGCGTGGTTTTTCCATGCAAATTTACTTATTGGTGGACAAAAAATTAGCAAGTGATTTTTAGTTCGTAAATTGTTGAATTTATTATATATTGTAAACTTCTAATAATGTTTAACATGTTTCATAGACGGCCCTTAAAATGACTTGTCCATTTGATGACAGTTAATATTACCGTTAGAAGTACAGTTATTCATGGAAAGAATGAAACATGAGAAAATCAACACTGTTTTTAACAATAGAGTGACATTTGTCTTTAACATTTGACGCGCAGGCACGATGTGCACGAGGAAAATTTCCCGCCGTTTTTCAAGAACAAAGCATGTATATAATATAAATATATTTTAATCAAGATCTTTACAATTCACCAATTATCCAGTCAGAACTATGTTCAACAGCTGTAACGATTAAAACAGTGTTAAAACACTAAATACATGCCCATATGAACATAATTAATCGAATAAAAAAGGCTCCATCAGTAGATCGAGTGTAACCTAAAGATTCGAGAACGATACGACGAGAATAGTGGGTTTGGACATGACGTCACTGTGCGAATGTGATGCGCACTGGACATAAACATCCGGAAAAAATCATTACTTTCAGTTTCGCAACAACAATGATGCTTTTGCTTTTAAAAGGCTAGAGGTATGCCGTTCAAACGGTGATGTTTCGTTTATTTCATTTCGTTTAAACTTGTAAAAAAAATTGAAAACATCTTAGCTTTAAATTTAATAGCTAAAACGCACCAGATAACGTCATTTGACACATGCCTCAAAAAAATTTGACGTACGGAGGGGATACCTCTCCCTAACCCACCCCTCTCGGGACGGGGACGCCAAAAAAAATCCTGTGGAAGGCACTGGATGTATATTTTCAGGTGGCATTTGTAACAAATAATATCATTAGTAACAAGATCTTCTTGCGGGCACATCGAAACGAGGATGTGGGGACAGACAGCTTTGTCTCGTATACACTGAAAATAGAAAGTCATGGTTGCATTTTGTTGATGATATATATTTTCGCGACACAATGAGAATTTCTTATTTGCCTTGTATTTTGTTTCTGTCACAATTGTAATGCAATAATTTAACACACACTAGCAGTTCAGTTTATATCTGATAAATTTCATATATGCATGAAGATTTAGCATTTACACAGAGTTGAATATTTAAAAAAAAATATGTTAAAACTGGTTTCTCATTTTTAATAAGAATTAAGACTTAATAAGAATCCAGACAATGAACGTCATATTATTTGGACTTTTCTCTTGATATAGTTAAATGTAATAAGTTTTTCGAGACCTCACAGCAATTATTTTTTAAAATTTGCGTTGTGTGGTTAGATTAAGCTCGTTTTGCAAGATCTGTGTTCGGGCAGTTGTGGATTCCAGTCCTGCACAGTTTAACTCGTCTTCTTTTAAAAAGGCATCTCACTTTACATTTTGTAAATCCATACAAGTATACAACTTTGTGGTAAAATCAATTTTAATGATGCCGTTAAAATATATGCATCTATTACACTTATTTACTCTGTAAAATTCATAAATACAAATGGTTAAACTGCATATAAAACATTGGTGTATTAGAACAGTTTATACCATGTTGGACGTCTTATTCTAACTTCACATAATAGTGTGTTTTAATGTTGATATTGTTATTAATTATAAATTGCTAATGGGAAATTGTTCGTTGTGTTAAGATTTGAAAACTTTTTTTTTCTTTTTTTTTCGGCCTGCCAGTGGACATGTTCCCCCAAAATTTTTGTAAACCAGAAAATAAAAAAGGACTGGCCTTACACACGTGTAAGATAACATTTTGAGCCTTTTCATTGGCTACATATTCTTTGACTGACCAATCGGATGACGTTGTTTTGGTGAAATGACGTCGTCAACATGAAATGACGTCACGTCAGTACACAACTTTTTGATTTATCAACATGTTTTGGTAAAATTAGAAGATTTTTGTTTCGTTTAAAAAATTGTGATAAAAAAGATATGACACTCGTTGTCATTGTATACCATATTTTATTAAACTCGTCCAGGAAATTCGTTAGTAAGCTCGCCAAAAGCTCGCTTACTTACAAAATTCCTGAACTCGTTTAATAAAATATGGTATGAAATGACAACTCGTGTCAGATCCTATATGAAGAATTGGGGTTAAGCTAAAGTAAGTAGTTTGTACAGAACAGAACAGAACAGAACAGAACAGAACAGAACAGAACAGGTCAAATGATACATAATACATATATTGTGACAACAGGTGAGCATATAATTCACAGATAACAATTTCACAAAACATCAGAAAATCAAAAAAAAAACGAGATAAGTTTATAGGGGAAGGTTTATATATATAGGTTTATAGCTACATCGGGTATAAACACTCCTGGACCAAATTATCGCTTGCAGCGTCATTTTGTAGATTCCGCCTATTGCGCCTATACATTTTTGGAACACAAGCCATGCCCCTGATAATAATTTATAAACAACGGTCAAATATTTGACTTACAACACAGACGCTGGAATAATCCAGTTTATATGTTATGTTTTATTGAGGCGTGAAATTTGGTTAGTCTGTTTTAAAGATGTAATGCCAATTTGAAAAGTTGTAATTTCAACATAAACTGTGTGACCGTCCATACGGCATGATTATAATTCTGCTATGGAAAGATATGAAACCATTCGATACAATTTTAGCATATTTGTAATAACATAAGTGTAAAATTGTAGAGCTTACCCCCGGATATTTTCGTAGAGTAACACGTAACGAAGATTTCATCAAGTGCCTTTTAAGGACTTATCATACACCGCAATATGTGAACAGTTTACATTTGGTCAATTCAATGCACATACGAATATGATAATTATATACTTTTGTATATAACGGTCAATACGTCCACGCTTTCCATGCGGATGACATGACGTTTTGATTGTCAGCATAATTTTTTACATGAATAACATGCGCATATTAAATGTCAATAAAATGTGTGTTTATGTCTCGTGAACAGTAAATCTGGACGGGTGTTTCGGATTTCATTTTTATTGTGCGCATTGTCATATCGTAATGTGAGATTAATTAAAACAATAATGGCAACTGTGGTTAAAGTATGTTTACTTTTTAGATCGCGAAAATACGTTAGTGTATACATGTATACATTCTTAGATGAATGTTTCGGTCCGGCAAATTTTATTTCGGTCCGGCAACTTTTGACAGGTTGTCAGAACAAATGTCCGACACTTTTTTATGCCTTTTCTGAAGTGTTGCCGATATAGAGCTAATGCATCATTCTAATAATATTGTAAACTTGCTGTGTATTACTGTGCACCGTGCAAAATTGTTTCTTTATTTTGCTTTTATGTGTTGACTACATAGAAGTAATAAATAGTAAAGGAATAGTAACGTTTTAACTATCTGAGCACCATGATTCTGTTTCTTATAGCTCATGTTATGAAGTATACAAAGACATTAGTTCTTCATGAATACTTTGAGCAAATGTGTACATTAATGTACAATGTATATTAATGTACAGCTCACAGTTCTTCTCGGTAAAGGCAAACATTATGAAAAAAAAAGAAAATCCGGAGTACAACTATATTATCGTGTTTGAACAACCAAATACATCGGAACAAAAGCAATATATATTACCATCGACGTCAAATTTCACGTTCTTTGTGAAAAAATGTTCAAAAAAACTATTTATAACAAAACGTTAAGTGCGGGTGTTTTGAAATGATGATCAAATCGAAAGGAAAGTAAAGGCTACACTACACTATGTTTTTCACACGCAGCTTCTACTGACCAGTAGGGGTGTCAGTTATTTCAGTTGGCGGAGTAGTCTGCAAAGAAGTGTCTTAAAGAAATGTATAAAGGCAAAGAAAGACATATGAGTAATTGAAATATTATTTAAACAAACGTATATTGAATAATTTCAACCAACAATAATTTACTATATCGACACAAATAAAACGTTTACTGTGCGTTGTTGTTCGCGCTGTTCAATAGAGAAAGTATGTCTTATAATAGTATAGCCATATGGGCGCTCCTTGGTGGGCGATTAAGGAAGGAGACATTTAAAAGTGATAAGCGTTGTCGGCAGAACGAAGACTGTTGGACTGATCGGATAGCTGCAAGTGTTGTGTGCGTTAAGGCAGGTTCTATGTTCAAGGAGTGTTTAATGCGTGAGTGTACGCTATTTTTCGAGACTTATGAAAATAAATAAATATGGAACCCCTTTTCGAACTTTTTATGAGTATGCAATTTGCAATGTTTAGTTATCGCCAGTTTACTTGGTATCTTATAATAGGCGTTACCATCTCTTTGATTAGCTGCATAACACACACATACAGTGCAAAAACAACGTAAAACAGTGTCTTATTTCAATATCTTCATTTTCAGAAAGCAACAATATTCTGCTAATAGCTGCGAAAGAAGCGGTCTTTATGTGACAGCAGACTTAACATGGAACTAAATAGTTCTAGCGAGAAGAAATATATAACCTTCGTTACCACAAGTATTAAAGTAATGTATTGATTTTATGTTGCGCAAAACACGTTTCTCATAAATACGTATCAACAAACCCGATTATAAACTAATTTGATGTTAACCAAAAAGCTTATTATTTTCTTGTTACTGTTTTGAGATGAAGATTTTTGTTTTTCATTACTAATTTTAGACATGTAGTGAGGAAATATATTGCAAACAGTTTAATCCAGATATGGCATTCTGACATATGTGCTATTTAACTTAACTAATTAAAAAACCCCCCAAAAAACAACAACAACAAACAAACAAGAATCATTTGAAAGTTTGAATTGTCGACTTACAAACCATGATGTGCCTTAATGTTGTTTTTAAACACATATTTGAACTATATATTTAATTGACAATTGCCATTTTGTACACGAACTCGTGCCGCAAATATTGACACATTTTTATACAAAAATAAATTAATAGATGCACGTTTATCATTTGTTTCAAGCAATAATTTAAATAATGATCATTACATGCCCTGTAATTACAAAATCGTCCTTACCGTTAATAAAGGACTTTTTTCTGATAAACTGCATTCAATTAAATTACAATAATTATTGAAAGGGTATCATAAACCACAACAAATCAAAATACGCAATTCAACATTTCACAGTATACTCTTTCTAAGCATAGTTTAACTGTATTTATATCATGATTGTATGGAAAGCCGGTTGGGACCCCCGCAAAATTACATTAAAATATATAGTAACTATCGGACTTTCGGAGATGTTCATTTTGCGGAACTTTCATATTCCGCGAAAAACAACGCTAATATAGGCATATAGTAGCCGTCGGAATTTCGGGAATCAACATTTTCCGACGAGCAGAAAGATACAAATTACATAGTAATTTTCGGGACATTTGTTCCGACGGATAGAATTCAAAATCTAAAAAGCGCGGAACTTTTACATTTTTCGACGGACAGAAAGATACTATTTATATAGCAATTATCGGACATTTGTTCCGACGGCTAGAAAGCGGAATCTAAAAAGCTCGGAACTTTGCAAATCTTCCGAGGAAAATTATAACACATTGAATAGTGCACAAAAAGCGGGTTGCCATGGATTACCCGAGAAATCGGAATCTAAAATGCGCGGAACTTTGCCAATCTTTCGACGAAAATTATAACACATTGAACACTGCACAAAAAGCGGGTTGCCATGGGTTACCCGAGAAATTGATTTGACTGGTTCCGATACCTAGAAATAACCAATCAGAAATGTTGACACAAATACATCTAGAAGCTATATTTAAACATGGTAGACGTCGGTTGTGTACACAGAGTGGAATTAATAAAGGGTAGATCTAAGTGATTTAAATATATTACTTATTATAGTGTCATTAATGTGAATTTGGTTGGTTTTCATTGAGGCAAATGGGGTTCTATTTGCAAACATGAACGCTTATAACCAAAGGGGCAGAGGGAAATTAAATACGAGTAACGCTTCGCCCAATAACGGTTCGCACCTGCCTCAATTAACTACCCACTAATCCACATTTTTATACATAGATCTACGCAGAATAATATATGATGTCATTATAGATGTAAGGATCAGTGTATGTTGGACCATATTTGTAAAAATCATATTGTTCACAAAAATAGGATCTCATTCTTCACATGTCATGGTGTGTGGAAATGATTCTTCACAGTCACACATCATATTCACAGTCTCTTTCTTCACATTTTTTGTCCATTTTGTGATAAGATCTACAGTCTGGTATTTTATATGCAATAAACTCATATTCTTCCCGTATGAAAATAAGTGTGCCAATTGTCTGAGAGATGATGATGATTTTGATTACAGCTATAAACAAAATCAATTTGAAATGGTAAATGGAATGTCTATTTTCATTATCTTGTATGGTAACTAATGATTCCAAAATAAGTGCTATTTCACATTGCTTGGATAATTTGGGCACTAAAATAAAACTAGAAAACCTGATTTTTCATTCTTTTGAGATGATGTTTCGCAAAGATATAAGACGCTGACAGCAATATTTACAAAAACGATGGTATGTTTACTAGGTTAAGGAATGATTGTAATCATTTTATACTTGGCTGTTCGGAAAGTGAAATCTTTTTAGCTTGTCTATTCACCGAATAGTTCGAGCTATACTACTCACCCGTTCATCGGTGTCGCCGTAATGCTCTGGTTAAAGTTTGCGTGCAACAAGTGCATATCTCTCTAACTACTACAGATATTCAATTGAAACTTCACACATGTCGTCGGGGTCATTATGTAAGGTCACTGACCAAGGCCCATAACTCTGACCTGCAATTTAGCAGAATTATGCCCCTTTTTTAATTAGAAATTTCATATTAGAGTTTGCGAGCAACAACTCTATATATCTATAACTACTACAGATATTCAATTGAAACTTCACACGTGTCTTCTGAGGGTCATTATAGAAAGTCACTGACCAAGGCTCATAACTCTGGCTTGCAATTTAGCAAAATTATGCCCCATTTTGTACTTGGAAATTTCAGGTTGAAGTTTGCGTGCAACAACTTCATATCTCTATATCTGCTACAGATATTCAATTAAAGCTGCACATATGTTTTCAAGTTCATAATATAAGGTCACTGGCCAAGGCTTATAACTGTGACCAGCATTTTAGCAGAATTATGCCTTTTTTGTTGTGATAAAGGCCAATAACTTGGACAAAGTGGTTGAATAGTTGAGCGCGCTGTCCTGAGACAGCTCTTGTTTTATTTCTTTATTGACCAAAACCAAAGTTAAAGAGACAAACTTTTATGTTGCTCAAGAAAACAAAACACAGTACAGTAGTTAACCAGTAAGTAAAAATACAGCGTACAATTCATTTTGAAAGTGCCCAAAAGTGCAATGTACAATTACTGGGGCGTGGGCAGATTTTAAAAATGGCCATAAATGTATGTCAATAATTTATTAGAAAAATCATCCTAAGGTGGACTCCTTTAATTGGAAAGGCTTTTTGGAAGATTGCTGTAATGTAATTTATATGTAAGTTTAAATTGATATGTTTACATTCTGATGTTATGCACTTATAAATATCGCGTGTTCTTATTATAGGACCTGCATGACTGTGTGTTGAAGTGCCCTGTATGACACTTGGCCGTAAGAGGAATATCACCTTGGATCCAGCATTAGTAAGAGGATGATGGACATTCCTCCCGTCTTATTGGTTAATGAAGAGGTAAGTTCACATTTTAACAAACGGATGACAGTTGTTTATTGTTCAATACTGGCAACTTGAGTCACAACAGTGTAATGGTATTGGTGTCCACCTTGCGATGAGGGATCATGAATTTGATCTCTACTTAGGACTCTCAAAAAGACATTAGTTCTGGTTCTTCCAAGAAAAAGATATACAAGTGTCGCAATAAGTCTCGAGCGTTCGAGGAATGCAGACTAATATACATAGGTTTAAACTAAATACTAGTCACTTCAATAAAATATTTGTAGTTGCTGTTGTAAAAAAATTAGTAAACAGTTCTATTTTACTTGATTATCTGTGACAAGTAAATATATACCAGTACATGCCGGTAACTTTTTACTTTATCTGTGATTACACTGATCATAACTTATATTATTAATATTTTTACCTAAAGCATTTAAAGTATTCAATAAATGCAAACAGTCTGATAGTCCAAAGCTTGCTTTAAAGGGACTTGTTCACAGATTGGGACATTTTTTGAAGCGTGTCATTAAATGCCTTAAATTGTTAGATTTAAACATCGGAACTCTAGAGCTCCATTATAATAACAAGAATAGAATTAAAAAAGAGAAATTAAAAGAAAAAAGTTTGTCCCTATCGGGGCTCGAACCAGTGCCCTTTGGATTAAAAGGTTATCGCCGTAACCACTCGGCCATCCGGACTGTTATAAGAAGCCTGCGTTTAATACTTGATATAAGTGATCCACGTGTTGTTACAAAATTTAACGGAAACAACAGAAACATTCCAAATTATTCAATCGTTTGGCGTTTGTAACTCTTTATAATTTTATCAATTTCAAATGTTCACTATTCATAAACGAAACTGTATTTTCATAATGAGTCTACGCCATTAGTGTCATTTCGCTCCCTGGTGTACAGTGTTCTTTTATTTTTTGAATCTGTGACAAAAAGTTGGGAAAATGTCATTTTGACAATCTGTGAACAAGTCCCTTTAAGCCTTATTTTAGCATGCTTCAACAATTATATGCTACAGCATTTAAAAATAATTGACTTGTGATTACTGACACAGTTGTTGCGATTTCTAGAAATACAATGTAGGCAATGTGTTGTAAATATTTAAAAAAAAACACGGATGTAATGAAACTGTTCAGTATTGATTGTGTACTTTGTTTTGTGTTTTTCAGACCCACGATGATGGATCTTTTTTGTTGAATGGTTAAACATGCAAGGACACATTATTATCTTTGAAGATTTGTTAGACATCTGTGAGCATTGTTAAACATTGAAGAGCATTGTGTTGCAGTTTCTTTAAAGAGACACTATATGTATACATGTGTGTTTTACTTTTGCATGCAATATCAGCTTGTTGGTGTTGTGAACTCACATGTGTATGAACATGCATATTTAATTACTCTCACTTTATGACAAAACTGACGAAGTTATTGCCTGGATTTCATTAAAAAAGTTTATGTGTGCCTTCAAGCACATTTAGCCTGTTCTAAACATAATTTTGTTAATTTTATTTTGATTAATTCATTTTAAGAGTCAATTCTGTAATGTTTCTTATTAGTGGATCCGTTTTAATCTCCATATTTCTCGTAATATTCCTAAATTTCTTTTAACATTTAGACTATTTACTTGTCCGATGTGCAAATAATTTTGAACTTAAGTATTTACAATTGTGTGAAAATGTGATATTGTAATCATATTGTTATTGATATTCTGGTTAAAATTGCTTTAATAAATATTAGGATAGTATCGACTGTGTTGCTTCACAATATACGCGAACTAATTCCTAAATATGACAAGTGTCCAACCAGCTTCGTGAGAACAAAGTTTCGTACCCTGTTTTACATGAAAAAATCTCATAAAAGGTGCATGCTACACAGTCAAGATGCTGAATGTAACAGATTGTTTTCTCTGCAAATTATTTCAAAATACTGATTCTTGGTGTTTGCACATCATATAATTATGAGAACTTGACTAATTGCTCAGTAAACTAAGATAATAATAAACAAGACAGGCATGCCTCTTTGGGTCCAAAACAGCCTCTGTAGAAAATTGTAAGGATGAAAGTAAAATGAAACAATTTTTGTTGTCAACGTTTGGTCAGTTTGACCAAATGACAAAACAATCAATAGGGATCTACTTGTAGTCATAACCCGCCTATCTACTAAATTTTACAAACCCATGCCAAAGGGTTTCATGAACAATGTTTTACAACTATTGGTCAATTTGACCCAAGGACTCCATTATTAACAGGGATCCTTAACTAGTCATGACCAACCTAACTACCAAGTTTGACGAGCCCAGGCTCATGGGCTACAAAGTTATTGCCTGGACAAGCTTTTATTGAACTTAGAATTATTGGGCGTTTTCTTCAATCTTTTTTTTTTGCTGTGTAAACTTCCGGGGTAAACAGTACACAACAAAATGTAGAAACTATTTTTAAAATAGCGTATGCAATCAGTGCGATTTAGAGTGTGAAAAGTGTGAAAATTGTGAATATAATGGACTAATGGACTATACTTCATTGAAAATGTACGTATGAAAATATATGAAACAAAATAAGTATTTTGATGAACAGTTTGTTTTCAAAGCTAAATACGCCGGGTGGGGTATTTATTTTTTTTTTGAGCGGGCTTTTGAGCGGGTCTGAGCGGGTTTGAAAGTACCGTTCATCCGTCACGCTCTACGTAACAAATCAGTCGTCACGCTTGAAGAAGCAATACTTGTAAAATTACCAGTGTAAGCAAAGTGGTATAGCAAACTAGTATAAGCTGCAACATTTACCGTAATTTATAAGCCCCTATTTCACGCCTTAAAAGGCGCTCGGGCTCGGGCCAGTGAAAATGAATACAGGTAAGCGAGCACTTTCGTCTACAGCAAGCGAAGCTTCTGCAAACACAAGTTTGCTAGAAACGTCAGTGTTCGAAAAAAGTGAAACTACAACCAAAAGTAACTCTCAACCCAAAAACATGAAAAATAAATCAAAACCAGATCCCAAAAAACCAGATCCCAAAAAACAGAAAACAATCACAACTTTTGTCGCCAATGTGCCAAACGAAAATCGCGACACAACTGGAATATCAATATCAATTGAAATTGAAAAACGCCTTGATGAAATAAATAATAAATTATCCCAAGTGCTTACCAAAGAAGACTCCACATTTATAAAAGAAATTATAAAAGAAACTGTGGAACAGTTAAAAGAAAAGCTCCTGGGGAACGTCATTCGCCGCATCGAAATCCTCGAAAGTGACGTTTTTGAACACAAATGTGCAATTGACTTACTTAAAAAAGAAAGTGCAACCAAAAGCAAACAAATCGAAGACCTAAAATCACAAAATGAAACTTTAGAACGTGAGAAATCCAGTGAATCTATAAACCACGACGAGTTTGCAAACAACACCGAGCAGTATAGCAGACGAAATAACCTTAGAATAGCCGGTGTTCCAGAGGACCAGGACCGTCAATCCTCGGTGTCGGTGTCAAACAAAATCGTCACGCTTGTGAATGCACATCTGGGAATCTCACTTGAGCCTAGTGATATAGACATAGCCCACAGGCTAGGAAAATTCAAACCAAACACAAATCGGCCTGTTATAGTGAGATTCGTCAGACGACAAACTAAGATTGACATTCTGCGCAAAGCGAAGCTTTTCAAAGGGTCTGGCATCTTTGTGAACGAGGACCTTACGAAACTCAATGCAGAGGTGCTGGCGTCCTTACGCCTGAAGCAGCCTAGCGCCGTTGAAAAGTCATGGTCTTTTGAAGGGAAAATATTCGCGTTGTTCAAAGGTAACCAACATGCTACGCAAATAAAACACTCAGAGTTCAAAAACTGGTTAGAAAAGCCGTGGCCGAAAAAATCTTATTCCGAGTGTGTAGAGAACCCCGCTAGTGCAAAAAACAGAGTATCACCACGCAAGTCATAAATAGTTTGAAGGAAGTGTTTATCGAAGAACATTTATTCCCATTACACTTATGTAGCAACTGCTTCATCGTGTGCTGTATATCAAGAGTTGTGCTTAATATACTGCTGTCTAAATTAACATCTTTTTTTAGCAAAAATAATATATATTGAACAACAAAGTAAAAGTAACACGAGTAATGGTTAAATAAAACACTGTCTCTTCGTGTCAATTATAGTAAATTATTAGGCTACGCACATGCATTAAAGCTGTTCGTATAACATAGTTACGTCCCTTGTTAACAAAAATGTCATGATTCATAATGTAAACACGGTATACATGTATAATGCAAAATTGAAGATAACTTTTCTTTTGTAGAATGATTTTGCCATACAGAGTTTTGCTTTGTTTTACTATGAGGTTTGCTTTCATTCTTCCGTTCGTTAAGTTGGCTCTGACATTCTAGAAAAGCTCAGTAGAAATAAAACTAACCATCTCTTTTATTTTTCACAATTCATCATGTCAAAGCCTCAAAAACATATATCTTTACTTCAGTTAAGATAAATTTGATCATACCTTAATTGTGCAAAATATGCTAAACCAAAATAAATTTAACACTCATAAATGTTTCCTGATATATCTCTACAATGAGTATAATGGGTATAAAATTATGAATTATTCTATCAATACCCAAGGTATATTGGGAATACAATTATCAGAAAAAATAAAACTTAAAGACTAAATACATTTTAAGTGTGCTTGTATAAACTGCCTTTTAGTTCATAACATGCTTCGTGTTCTCGAATATAATTTACTATCCTTTATTATGAATATTATCTATAGTGCTAACTTTCTGTTCATGTTTATGTAGAGGTCTAAATGGTTTCAAAAAACGTGTAAAGGTTTTCAACTTTCTGCAAGAGCTCAAGTCTAATATTTACTGCTTGCAAGATACACATTTTACAGAAGACATGTACAACGTCATCCATGCTGAATGGGATTGTGAACTTTTTTTAAGCTATGGTACATCACAATCTAGGGGTGCTGCAATTTTTATAGCAAAAAACGTTGAATATAAAGTTCATAATACTGTCACCGATGAAAATGGAAATTTTGTAGCGATTGACATAACCGTCACGGGAACACGGTTTACCATATTATGTATTTATGGTCCTAATTGTGACACTCCGTCTTTTTACACAAATATTTTTAAATTAATAGAGGACATTGGAAATGACTCTTTAATAATGTGTGGAGATTTCAACCTGGTATTAAATACAGAACTTGACTATAGTAATTATAAAAATATCAATAATCCTAAGGCTCGAAATATACTGTTGGAAAATATAAATAATTACAATCTCATTGATCCTTTCCGCGAAAAATATCCGTCTTTAAAGAGGTACACGTGGCGAAAATCTAATCCATTGCAACAAGCTAGACTTGATTTTTTTCTTATGTCTTCAAATATGTTTGCAAGTTTTGAGTCAACGTCAATACAACCTAGCCTACAGTCTGATCACTCATTGATATTGTTAGAATTGGCACTTTCCAATTTTTCGCACGCATCAGGCTTATGGAAGCATAACAATTCACTTTTATATGACTTAAACTATGTAAATGAAATTAATCACAAGATTGATCAGATAAAAGAACAATATGCTGTTCCAGTGTATAATTTGGTACAATTAGGGACTATTCCTGATAGTGAATTACATCTCACAATAAGTGATCAACTCTTTCTTGAAACTCTTCTTATGGAGATAAGGGGGAAATCTATCTCTTATGGTTCATATAAAAAGAAATTAAACACCTTAAAAGAAAAAGAATTATTGGAAAAAATAAATACTTTAGAACAAAACCTCTCACAGGAAAACATTGAAGACTTACAAAAGTTAAAACAAGAACTTGAAATAATACACGAGCATAAATTAAAGGGATATTTAACACGAGCAAAAACAAAATGGATTATAGAGGGTGAAAAGCCATCTCGCTATTTTTGTAATTTAGAAAAACAATGTGTTACAAGCAAAACTATTTACCAACTGCAAGATGATGATGGGGTTGTTTTAACTAATCAAAAAGAGATTTTAAAGAAAACTGCATCATTTTATGAAAATCTTTATTGTAAGAAAAGCGAATGTAATGATTCGGATTTTTTAAATTTTGTTCAAAATGTTAATTGTCCAAAACTAAGTGACAAGGAAGCACAATGTCTTGAAGGTAATATTACATTATCTGAAGCATCCATTGTATTAAAAAAAATGTCTAACAACAAAAGCCCAGGTAGTTCTGGATTTACTGCCGAATTTTATAAAATGTTCTGGAATAGAATTGGTACTTTTGTGGTAAGATCTCTTAATGAATCTTTTGCCCTGGGGAATTTATCCGTAACTCAAACACACGGAATCATTACATGTATCCCAAAAGGCGATAAATCAAGACTTATCATAACAAACTGGAGGCCAATTACTCTTCTAAATACCGTTTATAAAATAGGCTCAGGTGTTATTGCAAACAGAATGAAACATTGCATGAATAAACTTATACACAATGACCAAACTGGCTTTATCAAAGGACGCTATATTGGAGAAAATACTCGACTGATTTTTGATATTATGCACATTACAGAAGAACAGGATATTCCTGGTCTGCTGCTACTAATTGACTTTGAGAAAGCATTCGATTCGTTATCTTGGTCCTTTGTGCAGAAAACACTTTCATTTTTTAACTTTGGACCTGACATTAAACGTTGGTTTGACATTCTTTATAAGGATGCAAAATCAGCTATAATTCAATGTGGCTACCTGTCTAATTTTTTTCCCATTCAGCGTGGATGCCGCCAGGGTGACCCACTTTCCTGTTACATTTTTATTCTATGTGCTGAAGTACTATCTCTTAAAATTAGAAATAACACACATATAAAAGGTATTACTCTTAAAGAAGTAGAACATAAACTTACACAATTTGCAGATGATACAACTATTATATTGGATGGAACAGAACAATCCTTACATGAAACACTGCATACTTTAAGCAAATTTTCTGCCATTTCTGGATTGAGCGTTAATTTTGACAAAACCAAAGTAGTATGGATTGGGAAAAAAAAGTTCAGCTCAGAAAGCATAAAAACAAAATGGAAACTCCAGTGGAACCAAGATGGTTTTCAAATGTTAGGTATACATTTTCATGTTGATTTACCAAAGATCATACAACTTAACTATAGTGACAGGCTTACCAAATTGGAGAATATACTTACAAGTTGGAAAAAAAGATTTTTGACACCTATTGGCAAAATAACTGTAATAAAAACTCTTTTGATTTCTTTGTTCAACCACTTGTTTATATCACTTCCAAACCCACCACATTCTTTTATTAAACACTTAAATACCATTTTTACTAACTACATATGGAATGGGCAGAGTAGAATCAAATTATGCGTTTTAACCAACGAATACTGTGATGGTGGCTTAAAAATGATAAACATTGAAGCTTTTATCCAATCTTTGAAATTAACTTGGCTTAAACGCGCTTACAGCACAGCTGGGAAATGGCTGAGTATAGCAATATATATGTTGATTTTAGCAAACTTTTCAATTGTGGAAATCATTATCCTAAAATATTATCAAATATGAATACAAATCCCTTTTGGAAAGATGTTTTACTCAGTCTGGTACATTTCCAAAAGCAATTGCCTTTTAATGCAAAAGATATTCTGCATCAGCCACTGTTTTATAATGAAAACCTTTCCATAGGAAATACAAGTATATTTTTCAAAGCCTGGTATAAGGCAGGCTTACACTATGTATGTGACCTATTTGATAAAAATGGAGACTTCTTAAACATGCATATAATCAATGAAAACTATAATCTTAAAATTGACTTCCTCTTGTATAACGGTATTAAAAAGGCTATCTTTGCAATGTTTAAGAAATTAAATGTTGAAGGAAATTACCAACAGTATGCAAACATACAAAGGCCTTTCATACCTCCTTCACACAGAACACTATTTATGCCTGTTTCCGGAGCAAAGCCAATGTATACAATATTAAATAAGACCGAAAAATGCTTACCAAGAAAACAAAAATGGTCAGGTAAATTAAATATTGAAATTACTGACAATGTTTGGAAGGATATTTTTCGTGAACCATTTTCTATAACTAAAGATGTGAAAATGCAATGGTTTCAATACAGAATTATACACAGAATACTTGGAACAAATAGTCTACTTTTTAAAATGAATCTGAAAGATTCTCCCAAATGTACCTTTTGCAAAAGTTGTGAGGAAACGATTGAACATTTTTTCTGGGAATGTCCTATTTCAAAAATTATTATTGAAAACCTTTTCCCCAAACAGTTGTTTCCATTTTGTAACATATATACTTTTCTTCTGGGATATATAGAAAAGAATAGTGATGCTGTCAACAATGCTTTTATTTATGCCAAGTTTTATCTGTATAAATGCAAGATGTCTTCAACACAACCAACGGTTGAAAATGGAAGACACTTTATGAAATCACAATATGACAGTCTTAAAGATGTAGCAATATATGAAAAGAAAGTTGACAGTTTACTTGCTTGGAAAGATATTTTGAATGTCAATGTATCACAGAACCACCTCTGTTTGCAGTTGACTGAAAACACTTCATAGCACTATCTAGAGTATTTACGTACGTTTTTTTCTCTATACATATACGTGCTTGTTTTGTAGAAACGCTTTCCATAACAGTTCAACCTTACTCAATAATACTTTTTCTATGTGTGTTACACGAATATAGCCCTGCATTTATCCACCATGCGTTCCTAAATACTAAAAAACCTCTACAAACTACAAACTTTATCCAAACATATCATATGTCCAGTGCTCAATAGACCCAAGTCAAAGCAAGACCTGTTACCTTTCCCTTCCCCCCTTCCCACACTTATTATTTGATTCTTTAATCCTATGTTTTTTTCTTCCTTGTGCATGTGTGCATCTCTAAAAAGCGTACTTTATTTACCTTATGATGTCTACTTTATGTGTGTGCACTTACATGAAATAAAGGTATAATTTTGAAAAAAAAAAAAAAAAAAAAAAAAATAAAAAAAATAAACATTAAAAAGAATTGATATAAAGGAAATCTTGATAAAATTATTGTTTTTCAATTTTTTCATAATTTCCTCGTACGACATGGATTTTCCACTACCAATATGCCATGGCAATATCCCCCATTGGTAAAAAAAACACAGTTGAAAGCATTTTGTTAGATGTAGTCCATGTGAATATATGAGAAAATTAAAATCTATAAACCCTAAAAAAAAAAAAAAATAAAAAAAAAAAAAAAAAAATATAAATATTTTATAGTCACAGGGCTTTCATTAACTTTAAAAACTGTAAGTTTTGCGCTACAGAAGTCCTGAGCATTTCAGAAATGTGTATATTAAGTATAAATTCAAGGTTTTTTAAGGACAGTTCTTTTTCATATTTTTGTGCTTATATGCCAATTTATTCACTGAAAGAGGTATACATATAGGAAAATTTGTTAATTTTTCTTATAACTTGTTCATCCTTACATGATGGAACTTCCTTGGCTGCAATTTGGGAAGTTCTGCAACTTCCATGGCTGCAATTTGGAAGTTCTGTGACAAAAACTGGGAGTAAATTACTCCCAAACTTCCCTTAATGGAAGCCCTGTAGTCAGTTTGACATGATTTGACCTTTCACCCAAGGATCCAAAGCTTTAAGAACCTAGACCAAAGGGTTGTGGAGTTATTGCCTGATTATTGGGCATTCTTTGTTAATCTGTTGGTCTGTTTGACACACAGACTCCAAAATAAATAGGGATCCTCGACTAATCATAACCAACCTAGCAACCAAGTTTCAAGAACCTTGGCCTAAGTGTTTTGTAGTTATCGCTCAGACAAGGTTTTGTCTACTGACATACAGACGGACACACGGACCGACATTTACAAAATAATATACCCCTGCTTTTCAAAGGGGAGCATAATTAATAATAACGACATCTTAATAGATATGTTTATGTTTATTGGCAAAAGACAACTGTCATAAGAATGTTCATTTTGTTAAAAGTGTGTGCAGAGTATTAACATGTAATAATTGTGCCAGTGCCCATATGGCTAAAGGTCCTTGGTTTAAAGTTGAGTTATATTCCTAAAACCTGCATTAAAATCCATAAGTTTGTTTCATTAAACTTTGCTATGAAATTCATTTTTGTAAGGAACTAGGAAAGTATATAGGAAAGTACCAATTTCAAAATAAAAATACTGATTTTGAAACATACATTTTAAATTTTAATAATTTCAGTTAAAATTGTTCTTAGGATCTGTAATGAAATGGATACCGAACGGTGGAAGAAACAATTCGTACATTAAGAAACTTAAAGCTCTTTGTTTCCAATTTCTAACAAACTGTGCAGGTTAATAGATTTTGGCCAATTAATCCATAAGCATTTGAACAAAATTGGTCATAAACGTAAATATTGAAGAACTGTTCTTTTTTTTGGAAAAAAATGGCATAAATGCCCTTCACAAAATGTCTAATCCTGAAGTCAACAAGCATAAACTTAATTTTTATCAACATTAATATCTAGCAGCTAGTTTCACAATTCTATATGCCCGGGGTAACTAGGTAATGTTGATTTTAAAGAGACTTGTTCACTGATGTTTGCATATTTTGAAGTAGGCCCTTAAATGTCTTAACTTCACAGATTTAAGCATCGGAACTAAATAGCTCAAGTAAAATAACAAGACAAAGGCTTTTTTTTAAAGAAAAGAAAATAGGTCCCCCGGGGTTTGAACCCGGGACCTCCGGATTAAAAAACTGTCGGCGTAACCACTTGGCCAGTCCAATTTCTATATTTATCCCTAAATTATTTACTTTATGTAAGTGCCCCACGTGTTGTCAACAATTTTAACGAAACAATACAACACTCAAATTATTCATCGTTTAGTATTACAAACGCTTTATAATTTTATCAATTTCAACTGATGATTACTCATAAACAAAACGCTATTTACAGTATATTTTTATGTCCAACGTGTTATTTCGCGCCCTTATATACACTGTTCTTTTATTTTTGGAATCTGTAACAAAAAGTTGAAAAAAATGTTAATTGCCAATCTGTGAACAGGTCCCTTTAACAACTTAGTTTAGAACTACATGGAACAATATATCTATATAGCTGCTTTTTCTTAAATTAACATTTTTTATAAATGTAATGTGACTTAAATCGAAATTGAATCAAAACAATCAAATCAAAAACAAATCAAAACAACAACAACATTATTCTCATTGATATACATGGTATAGTCGATATATATACATGTACATAAGTTGAAGTGCACACATTTCATTAATATGAAAGTAAAAATGTAATACATAGACAACTGTATATATTTGGTCAAAAGCAATATGGAAGGTAATAAATACATTAAACAACAAAATACAAGTTGGTACATTTTTAATATCACGGTGAAATTGGTTGCATATAAAACAAAAGTAACAAAAACCATCAAAAGAAAAAGTAAATTCTATTAATAGAACTCGTATAAGAAATAGATTGGATTTCAACTAGAAAAAGTATATTTCGCACATATAATGCAGTAAATTTCATTCTAAAATATTCTCTCATATTACATGTGCACATCTATACATAATTGTCTTGCGTAGTATATCTTCTTCATAAGCTCTAATAATTCACCATATTAAGAACATGCTCTGACAATGGTAGTTCATCATTGTGAAAGTAATTTCTTTATTGAACCCTGTTCTAAGTTTATCATTATTACTGTTGCACAAGTTATTGACCGCTGGAAAAATTGGTTATTGATATTAAGAAGGACCTATACAAGAGGGCTGGGCCTAATGGACTTCGGTCGCTCACCTGAGTTTAATAAATAAAACTCGGTAAACCTTTAAAAAAATTAAAAGCATGTTCATACATTTTGTAGACAGTCACCCAACAAACTGTTCAGTGGAATAATTTTGAAATACAAGAAGTTTTTCGAGTTTTCAATATAGCCATTTAAGGAAAACGTTTACAGGCCTGGCCGCCATGTCAAAATAATTTGAAGGAATTTTGTAGAGGGTCATGCATGGAACATTAATTACCTTGAAATCCAGTCAGCACTTACAAAAAATATATAGTTAATAGCTTACATGCTTTTGAAGATATGAAGGAAAAACATGAAAATGTGGACAGAAGGACGGACAGACAGGGTAGATTACTATAGGGTACCCGCAAAAACTTGTGGGGCCCCAATTGAAATGTGTTAAATGCTGTAGCGAAGGCAAATCATGTCTTGAATAATGGATCCAGTCAGTTGAAGATGTCCAGCTAAGGTGCAGAAGTCATTCAAGTTTGCACAGTACTTTTGAAGTAGAAGCATCCACTGCATACTCTGACACTGGTGTTACTGTTGTTGTGCTGAAATAATCATCAAGAAGAAAAATAAATAACTAACTTGTATTAGGAATAATATTTAAGTTGAATCATGATCTTTGTTGCCTCACCACTGTAATGAACATCTTCAATGTTTGCCTTTTACTAGGTAAGTATTTGACAGAATTTTTTTTAATGTAAACAGGGACTAAGCTAAATATACAGTTTAACAACCAATACAGTCCTTAGCATGGACCAGGCATCATTTTCTCATGCAGAAATGACATAAATATGCATACTCCAAAAAGACAACCTTAAATCTATAAAAATTTATCCACATGAATAATTTATCATAATCCGTTAGCCTGATGTACATTCTGTCAACAATCAATACATCTTTGTTGGAAAATATTTATCAATATTATGTCACTAAAGTGTCTGAATGCTTGTTGTCATCAAGACAAGCAAATTCATGTTCATAAAAATGATTTAACACTGCTTAATGGACCTTTAAATAATTAAGAAAATAACTAATGAATCATATGATTTATGTCAGTAAGATCTTGTTTACTTCCTATTTGAGAAGTTTCATGCAATGCTTTCAGACATGAAATTATTTTAGCAATACACTCATTGTACACATGGTGGCCACAGAAATTCTGAAGAAAAAAGTCCATGTCTTCCTGATTTCCTTTGACCTGCATGTGATTTTTCCTTATATGTTTTGTCAAATTGCCATTCTAATTTGTGCATATCGGTGACAGTGTTGGATTATGTCTTAGATTTTATATTTCACTGTTCATCTGTCTTTGGAATTTTTTACTATGACTACGGTCAAATTTCCTGAATTTTCAGATTTTTCACTATTTTTAAATTCCTTGTTTTTTATACACTTTCCAGTTGCCACCTTGGAATAATAGAACAAATCTATGAATGAAGCTAGTCAGGAAAAAGCTCTCTTGAATCAAGCCATGAACATCATATATAATGATTTTATTGCACATAATAAAATCATTTCATAGTTTTATGAATGAACTATCCAGTACACTTGAATAATGTTAACAAATGTCTGCAAATAACTGGAGTTGTCTCAGGACAACATGCTTAACAATTCATTCCGCTTGATAATATATATATTCTGTCAGTGACCTTACATAATGACCCCGAAGACCTTTGTGAAGTATCAATTGATTATCTGTAGTAGTAACAGAGATACATATTTGCACGCAAACCTTAATATGAATATTTCTAAGTTCAAAAAGAGGCATAATTCCGCTAAAATGCTGGCCTCAGTTATGGGCCTTGGCCAGTAACCTTTTATTATTACCCTGAAGACACGTGTGAAGTTTCAGCTGAATATCTATAGTAGTTACAATGATATTTACTTGCACGCAAATCTTAACCTGGTCACAGTTATGGGCCTTGGCCAGTGACCGTATATAATGACCTGGAACACATGTGTGAAGTTTTAATTGAATATCGGTAGTAGATATGGAGTTGGTACATGCAAACTTAAACCTGAAGTTGTTGAAGTACACAAAGGGGCATAATTCTGCTACACTGAGGTAACAGTTATAGACCTTGGTCTATGACCTAACAAAATGACCCTGAAGACATGTGTGAAGTTTCAATTAAATATCTGTAGTAGTTACAGACATATATACTTGTTGCACCTGAACTAGAACATTACGCCGACACTGACGAACGGGTAAGAAGTATAGCTCAGACTATTCGATAAAGACTGAAATATAATTAACCTTGGAAATGTACTGACTCCTTCTTTGACATCTTTTTGCTCTTCTTATCACTTCACCAGTATGCTCATAGTGTCACTGCAATAAACATATTTATTTTAAACATCTGATAACTATAAAATCTTGCACAATCAGGTTGTACAACATTTATCTAACTGAAAGTCTAAGTAATTTAAAAATGTGCATTTATTCTTTATTTACTCGACAAAGATGTGCCAGTATTACTAAGGGTTCACAAATTAAACTTTCAATTTGTTGTTTCAGCATTGTTTCTTACATAGGCGTTTAAATTATATACATGTACATCTCTATATGAATTAAATCACAATACATCAATTTAGATATGTTATAGTTTTTTACTAAAGATAATTTAATACTATAAAAATCAACAGCACATTCCTACAATAGCAAATAGTAAACAACTGTAATGAAAATTATGGTAATATCTCATTTTCAGAGCATAAAAATCAAACCTGTAGTTGCGTTGTTCTCTTAGCAAGCATGTTTTATGATCTTCTGCTGACCAAGACTGTGATAATGTTGCTTTATCTGTTCTGTTTCTGTTGAAAGCAGCACAATGTTAATTTATATGAACAAGTAATGTCTTAAAGATGAAATAAGTATCTCAGGTTGATACCTCATGATTTAAAAATACTTTAGTACTGCGTAAAATATATTTTTGTTTCAGGTTACATGACCAAATAAACTAGGGTAGGTAAGTACGAAGTTTTTTTTAATTTAATAAATGGTCAACTTCTAAAACTTCTAAAGATTCTAAAACTGAATGAATATTAAAAACACTGCAGTAATATAGTTTAACAAGTAGATGCTATCAAAACAAAACACTAATTAAACCACAAAACAAAAACAAAACATTTAGTTATTAAAAAACAATAAAAAACATATCTGAAAAACTCAATAAAATGTTCTAGGGTCAGGGCATTTTTAGGGTCAGTTTGGTAACCTGAAACCTATTTTTTTTACGCCTAACAAGAATACTCAAGTTCTACTGGTAAAAATAATTCAGTTGTGGTTGTTAACTGTGTTTTTTTAGAGGATTTTGTGAAGGGTCTCATTTGTCATAACCAATAGTTAGCGTATTTATTTCGAATTGCAAAGGTATTCTCATTACCAAATACAAAAAAATCACTATAACATTTCATCACTAGTAAGAATCTGCTTTATTGTAAATTGAAAGCAAAAATAGTAATCATTTAATAGTTAACAGACATGAAGATAAATCTGTTTTGGTATGGACTTGGTAACTATGAAGGACTTATTGTGTAGTGACCCGGTAAGATCAGTGGGAAGAGCACTTGCCGGGTCTCGGGTTTGAGTCCTGGACTGGCTGTTCAATTTTCTCACCCTGTGTCACATTTGTTACCCAACAATGGGTAGTGCCAATACCAACGCCTCTGATACAACGCAGATTGTACCAAGTCAATCTCCAAATTTCAATATAAAATCCCTTTTAAGAAGAGTAAAGTGTTGCCGTACTAAGATAAAATATATTCAAGGGAGCACTCACCTTTTAACCGAGTCTAAGCCACAAACTAGCATCATAATTTCCTCTCCCTGTGATAGAATCACTGAAAAGTCGAATAATGATCAAATATAATTATATCTTAAGTGATTGTTATCATTATGACTTTAAAGTTTAAATGAAGACAATGTCCGGAAAACACTCGCGTCCGAAAAATACTCACTCCTCCTCAGTATATTCGCATATAACGTTGGAATGGCATGGAAATAAAAGCATGTGTGACATCTATTTCAATTAATATATTTCAAATAACAAAATAATAACTAAGTAATTTATAAGATATACTAACGTAAAAACCTCGTGACTTGTTTATTCTACTTACTTGTTGTTGTTGTTGTTGTAGTAAATAAGCTGGATGAGACACTATTCCTGATTGGTCAGTTCTAAGTATCGGAACCAATCAAATCGTTTTCGCGGATAACCCATGGCAACCCGCCTTTTGGGCAGTATTTCATGTGTTATATTTTCCGTCGGAAGATTTGCAAAGTTCCGCGCTTTTTAGATTCCGCTTTATGTGCAGTGTTGATTGCGCAATTTTTCCGTCGGAAGAATTGCAAAGTTCCGCGCTTTTTAGATTATGCTTTCTAGCCGTCGGAACAAATGTCCCGAAATATGCTATTTAAATTAGTATCTTTCTGTCCGTCGGAAAAAGTTAAAAGTTCCGCGATTTTTAGAATCCGAATTCTACCCGTCGGAACAAATATCCCGAAAATTTTTAAGTAATTAGTATCTTTCTGTCCGTCGGAAAATGTTGATTCCCGAAATTCCGACGGCTGCTATATGCTTATATTAGCGTTTTTTTTTTCGCGGAATATAAAGTTCCGCAAAATGAAAATCTCCGAAAGTCCGATAGTTACTATATATTTTAATGTAATTTAGCGGGGGTCCCAACCGGCTTTCCATACGTATGTCTGTTTCGTATTGTTAATAATTATTCAACAGTATCAAATTTAATGAATTTAGCAAACTTTTACAAAATATTTACAATATGAATGTATGACGCAATAAATACTTGTAGTAAATCCACTTTGTGTCATGAAGGTTCGATCAGATATGGCATTTATTAACAAAGCTACTACACGACACACTTCGAATGAAATATGAAACCAACGTGAAAATGACTATCTAGCTAACAGGCAGACGGACGGCCGGACGTACAAATAGGTCTGATCATCAAGTGTCATTCCATATACAATTACAGATGTGGATTGGCTATATTTTAAGTTGTAGTATTGAAACAATAACCGAGATACAGCTAACTAACGTGCAGATCACGTGTTCATATTAAGGATAGTGATGCACCAACCTGTTTTAAGAAACAACAAAACCATTGACAGTCTATACATAATTTAATAATTTAAAAAAGATTAATGTCAACATGCACAACATCATCTGATCTGATAAACGCATTAATTGTTTTAAATAATAAAACCTAACAGTGTATCCTAAATAACAATAACAACACCTAATATCAATATATATACAGACCGAAGTAATTTAAAATGTGTATCTACAAACTGCCTTTAACATAAAGTTTATCTGAAAATAAACACACATGTTACATATCATAACAAAATCTGACGTATACAAAAACAAGGTTTTATTAAGTTTATGTCTTCAATACTTCAAAATGTATTTTAGTTTTTAAATGGCACATTTAACCTCGTCTTGAATACACAAACACTTTATTAAAACATTGAAATCAATAGTGCAATCATTGCTGTCATGACACATGAAACAACCTCAAGGCATTACAACATGAACAAAAATATATGAGACAGCGACGAATATCCATAAGAAAGTTTTAATTTTACTAAAATAAAACAATGAATTATGTACAATCATAGCATTGTAGAGAGATGTAGACAAATAGTTAACGCCATACATGTATATTGATTGTCTTTAATAGTATGATGAAAAAAATCAACTCACAAGTACATGTTGAGTAAATACCCTTGAAAGTAAAGAATACTACGATATTGTCCATGTATCATAGCATTATCATTTATTAAATCTGTACAAGAATGCAAAACATACAAGTTAGTTCACTCATTAATTCAACACTACCTGTCTGGAAAGTTATTTCACTTTATATTGTAAAAGGATGCATTAAATATTGTAAACCTCTTAATATGAACAACAAGTTTTTTTGTTTTTTTCCCACAACAGTTTAATGCTTAAAGGTATTGCTTTGTTTACTAACTACCAAATGACAAGTAACAACACACAGCGCAAAACTATTTACTAGAGTATTCCCTGCTTGTCTCCCTTGCTCAGTACATACGGAATATTATGCTAGTCAGTTGTTCCAAGAGTAATGTATTAGTCGAGTGGCTTGTGTGATGACATATCACACGAGAGGCAGAGCCTCTAGTGCGATACCAAATAACGCAAGCCACAAGACTAATACATACTCTTGGAACAATTGACTAGCATAATATTCATTTTATTATATACAGTATATAATTGCAAGAAAAATGATGTAATAAAATTTGAAAATATTTTGTTACTAATTTATGGTGATGATGATGATGATGGTAATAACAAGCAAAATTATGATTTAGCGCTTTACGGAAAACACTTCTCCATGAACTGGCTTCACTTCGCCCTAAATTGACCTGAGGGAGAAGTCACTCCTCCCTAAAATGTTGCCCTAGGCTGAGCCCTGATATACCACGATAAACTTCAAATGTGCATTCACCTTATTTTATTTGATTAAAAACTACAATAATGACCAATCAGTGTGGGTATAGATTATATTTGTTCACATAACTCTATGATGACGTCATTAAAAAGTAGTCCAGCTAGTATGGTAATACAGGATTGGAAAAATAGCAAGTAGCATAATAAGAGATTTTTTCGGTCGACATGTATTTTACCGATTGATAAAGCATGTATTTTGTTAAGATTTTAAACAGGTATATAATAAAGCTAAATAGTATGCAGCTAAATGCTTATTCATTGTACATTGATTCTCTTATGTACTAGTGTACACTGTCCAATAACTAACTATACCTTACATAGAGTAAGCGAACAAAGTGAACAACAATGTGTCCATATACATGAATAAAGTAAAGTTTATGTTACAAAACAGCTTAACAAAACATCTTTTGGTAGAAACTATATGAAACCTACTTGGAGTTATCAGTGGTACTGCATACTACGCTTTATCAGTAATGTGTGTGTGTGTGTACCGGTAATTAGTTATTAATTAACAGAAAATGTACAATATACATGAAATAGCCATTAACTTGCGGAATTTTTTTAATTGAAGGAATTTACTGAAGTTTAATGTACGAGCTATGTGAATACATGCTTTGATGTACAAATGTGCAATTTCCTAGCACATGCCTTGGTAGTCACAATCTTATCACAATCTCTAGTTGGTCATCACTCTTTTATTCCATACTATAATGTTGATTACATACTTTCAGTGATTCAACGTCTATTCCATTGAAAAGTCTAGACCAAAACAATGATGTGGTCTTCCGTCATTACTTCATAGGTTAATGAAAACTATTCACAAGTTAGCCATGCAAATTATAAATCTACACGATTAATATGTAAGAAATACTGCAAATTAACCACTCTGATCTGAAAAACTCCATTTTATATTATCACAAGTGATCTGATCCTTTGTAATACCAATTCTTAAGATTTTCTAAATGGCCAAAAACACATATCACTTCTAGTATGTGTACCGGTATTCCTAATTCAGCTGAGACAAGTTAATTACAAATTCCTGTGATATAGATCTTCAGCCCAGATGGAGATCTAAGCACTAACACATTAGTAACACTGAAATCTGCGTGTCCACTACCGCAGTATAGGCGGACAGTCACATTCTGGATAGGACGGGAAGTGGACTGGTTCTATCCGGCTAGTTAGTCTACAGGGTGAGTTCGGACATGGGTCCACTCTGGTTGCCTTGGCGATATATGCAATGTGTATCTACAGTGCAACTAGGTGCTTGTGTGTTGTGGTAGAAGTTTGAGGGTTACACACTACTGACAAAGGACTCTCTGAAATGAAGAAACGATGATAGATGTACATGTACATGTGTACACTGCGGCATGATATAATAAATAGACTTATTTATTTGTTGAACTATACCCGAATATCTAATATTGATAAGTGATCAAAACATAAAATGGATTTATTCATATGTACTATACTAGGACAGTTAACAACAGTGGGTATGAACTGAAAATAAAACATATCTCATATCTCATGAAACTTCATGAAATCATATATTTTAGTATTTACTATTTATACAAATGTACTTCATCCATAAACTTATAGAAATAATAACCATAAATGATACCTAAACAATGACACATAAATGATACCTAAACAATGATAACCATATATGATACATAAACAATAAGACGTGCATTGTGTACTTCTAAATTAACCTCCATAAAAACAACTGATATTCTGGGGTCGTATTCCAGAAACATCTTAAGTGAAATCTTATCCTTAGCCTTAAAATAATAATGTTTTTAAGCATTTTTATTTCATGTATACATGAAATTCTGCTAAAATGTTCATTAATTATCAACTGATTATTAACTAATATTTACTTAACTGTAATTGGTTCCATTAATTTGTGTAGTTTTAAAAATATTACCATACAAAAATTGGAACTTAAGTGAAAATATTTTAAGATCAACTTAAGATGTTTCTGGAATATGCCCCCTGAAGAAGATGAAAACTATATATACCGTACATAAAATCACCATGTAATTGTGTTATTGTATTGATTGTATTACTTTTCACGGGAAACAATGTGATTAATATCATAATTGACATGTTTTCTACGATTTTTAAAGCGAAATCTGGTTTTTCGGGTAAAATATGAAACAAAGTACGGAAACTCGCCTTTTTGCATCTCACAGCACATCAAATCATGTTATAAGCAAAATGTTGTACGTTTTATACATTATTGATGTCTACTGCATTAAAATAAGTCTAAATGAACTGGTAATTTGACTGGTTTATATGATTTAGGTACGAATTTTAGCCCCCGCTCCCCACACAATCCAAGTACTGAAATTGCAAGCCAGATGGCTTATCATGTGTTATACTAAAATGCGTTTTTGAAGCATTTCTATTAAGCGGATCGACCTGAAATTGTGCATGTGTGGTACAAGTAGGTTAATAATGATGCAGACGAGTTTTTTTCACGATAGCAAAATTTTGATTTTTTTTTTAAAGTTAGATACCAGTTAATCATCGTGTATCCCTCCGTGATCCATTCGAAAGTAGTGCCTATTACTAAAGAGTTCCTATTTTTCTTCTGGTATAAAAGCCATTTAGCAACTCAGACATGCCTTTTGTGGTTATTTCTTATACTCCGTGTGTGTCTGGAACATTTTTGTGTGTTTCATTGGAGCCTAACTTAAAAGGTGAACTTTTGGGGTGTGTTTACTGTGGCATGGGGCTTTTGTCGAAATATAACTGCCCAAACCCTGTTTTCTACCGGTGTCTGCATTCAGGCGAGATGCATTTTGTTAGAAATAACATGATATATCTTTTTTATAGCAATTTTTGAAAGAGGAAAGATTCACCTTTAAACTGATACCATGCTTGCACAATCTGAAATAAAGGAAAGGCTAGAAAAATGCTGGGAAAGTTCGCCGTTTTATAATGGGACCCTATAGGAATTGGAATTACTGGTATCTAACCTGACATGGCGGCTGTAGCCACTTCTTAACCTAAATTCTTGGCCACACTCCGATCAGTCTAGTAGCAATGGCCGTTGTTTCCGTATCTGTCTGAAAATGAAAATAGCATAAACATTATTTAATATAACAAAGACATATCAAAATGCACTATTCAATGATTATAATTTTAAATTGAATGAAATCTTTCAGCACCGAGCAAGATACAACTTAGGAAGACATTTAAATGTCGCCAAACCAACTAAGGATTTTATAAATGTCAAAACATCCACTGATATAGATATATTTGAGAAGGTGGTCTTTCTTATTATTTTATATTTTTCTATTTAGCTTAGTTCTCTTTAATGTATGCAATCTAATGCCCATGAAATTAGGTTAAATAAAGAGTTTTTCCAGGAAACGCATACATGTGTATGTCTAATAATGGTTTGAACGTTCAAAGTTTCAAACTTTATCAGATAAGCTTCAATTGAGGTTTTCCGAAAAAATAAAACGGGACCCCTTTTTGATCAAACCGGATGTGATCATAGATCATTTTAGATCATAAAACTATTTTGGTGCGTACAACTTAAACAACAATTTTGAGACGTCTGCCCCATACCAAACCCTTATATAAACACCCAAAGAATACTCCTAGCATAAGTTAAATATAACATTTTCTCTCATTTGATCATGAGAGAGCGATTTCCTAAGTGAAACCCGGTAATGATCACAAATTACATGGAAAACAGTCCCCGCTTAGAAAATGTCCACCGAGTAATGTCGAGATCTAGAGTGAAGACAGACACGAAATAAACGCTGAACACTTTGTAACGAATGTGGCTGGAAAGTGGGCGGCATTAAAATTTGTAAGCAAATAATTAAAGGGTATTAAAATGCATAAAATACCTGTTTTTGCAAGGACGTCGCCATTTTGATTCCCTTTTGATCATCTGAGTGGGCCACCTTAAGCAACGGACGTGAAGGCATATAGTTAAAGCCCGTGTTGTACGCACTACTTGTATATTTGTTTATAACTATTTTGTTTGAAGGACCTGTCAAATGAATTAATTTCATAAATGCTAGAGCAAGAGCGTGTTGTTTAATATTTATCGGTTTATACTTTCACATATATCCGCATAATTAATACTAGTCAAATAAATTTATAAATGTTAAAGCATTGTCTTTGACAAACTACTAGCTTCGTATCATGACCTTATGACCGGGCCTACAACACGAAAATGGCCTAGCTACGCCACTGTTTCGCTGCTATATATATTCATTAAGTAAATACTTCTTTCCGACATAAAATTGCGTACACATGGCATATACGGTTATTATTATACAATGAGGATTAAAACAACAGATGCAACATATCCAAAAGTAAATTTAATAATACAGTACACGAATATTAAACAGCCTTTACTTTTAACAGCAATAGTCGAGATTCTTATGGCATTAAATGAACGATCTAATATCTACTACATTTGATAATAATAAATATTAACATTTTATTAGCCACTAAATGCAGTGTTGATTCGAAATAATATAATTAACAACATTTCAAATGAGTTTATATCCAATTATTAGTAATATAATATGTCAACAAATAATGTATTCGTGTGTACCCCAGTCTACATGATACCTTGGGCTTATCCTCAATCAGTTGATCCTTTTTATAAAAGTATATAAAGAATAAAAATTATCGAAATTGGTAACTCGCATAATTCATAACGCTGATATACTTGAAATTCGCAGATTCACACTGTATAATAAAAACTTGACTGTCAATGTATCACCCTAAAACGCTAAATCGATTAATAATTGACTGGTAAACAATCGGAATGTTATTTTAGTACAAATCTGATGTGAATAACATTAAAATGTACTTAAAACAATACAAAATGTTTTGAATAAAGTATCACAACGTAAAGAATTATTACAATAATAATATAAAAAACCAATGACAAAAAACAAATTAAATAAAACTAGATGTGCCACAGACACGGATGCCCCCACGACACATGCTTGGACATAAACGAAGGGTTTGTCACCAAAACTTATTTTTGCCTCCTAAAGTTCTTTTCATACATATTTTAAAGGTGAAAAAATAGCAAAGGTTCATAATTCGGCTAAAATTGGCCACAGCCAGAATTCCTCCCACGACACTTGTTTGGACACAGGCACAGGGCGTGTCGCCAACACTCATGTTTGCCTCCACAAATTTATTTTCATATATTTTCTATAGTAAAGGGCCATAATTCGGCTAAAATTGGTCACAGCCAGAATTCCTTCCTTTACGATCACCCATACATTAAATACGTACGGACAAGTGAAACAATTGAAACGCTAAATGCCTCCCACTTTGTTGGGGCATACAAAATATTTGTTTCGACACACACATACAGATATTTCACGATGTGTTGATTTCCTTTCAAAATAATAATCTAAAATAAGTTAAGGAGGTCCCATCATTAAGCCGCAACAACTTTCTCCCACTTAGTTTCTCCGGAGCGTTGTTTCAGTTCAAAAGTATGTTTATTCTTTTCAAAATCTGCTACATCATCGGCTCCAGGCCCCACCCTCCCCTTCGGTGGACTTGAACTGCTTTCTCTTATCTGGACTTGTTATTTCCGTTCCGTCATAGGCGTGACGCTCTTTAATGTCGGACATTTCTTTGTCGATCCCATTGTTCTGTTGGACAGGCGCCTTACCATCAGAACTCAATGGACCGATCCAGGACAGCACAACCGGAAGAAGTAACAGCGCATGCGTGATGCCGAACAACAGAACGAACCCCATAACGGCTGCAAAAGTTCGGAATATGTACGACTTTGCTCCAACAAGCACTATAATTCCCAGTACGGACGATACGGCTCCGTGGAATATTGGCGCCCCTGTCTTGTCAATGGAACCCCTAATTTGCTCATCTTGTGTGTCGCCTTTGGAAGTCATGTAACCGTGACAAATGTGAGCCGTGAAGTCGATAGAGAAGCCAATGCTCATGATCAGGTGGATCATTGTTATTGAACTTAGCGCCACGTCTATGTATAGAATGAAGCCAAACACGCCCACCATTATCATCGTAACAGCTATGGTAACAAACACAATCAGCACAGGGTGGGGCATGAAAATACACGTTACAATAAACACAGCGGCCAAAGCGATACCAACCGACTGCATAGTCTGTGGCAGAATTAGCACATATTGTTCAAAGGCGATAAAGAACGGAGAGAAGGCGAAGCATTTAAATTCAGCCTTATCTGCAATGTCACTAGCTTCAAGCATAAACTTCCCTTCTTCCTGACTGTCCTTTAAGTCACGTGACATTAAATACACTCGAGAGGCCGTTATTGTCGTTCCACCGGAGTTAATAACGACGTCGTTCTGGAATCGACTGTACTGAACATCGCTCAAAAAGGCTTTTAACCCCGTGATAAAATTTACTTCACTGGAACTATCGTGGTATGTACTTGATTTGTACGAGCGGAACCAACTAATTTCGAAGTTCGGGTCAAAGTAGGAATTTGATTTAGCCGCTGACAAAACGGCGTTAAGGTGACTTTCCGTCGAGGCGTCGCTGTATGCGTACGGGTGGGTTGTAACTATGGAGAACACCCTCTGACGTGAGAACTGATCTTCGAGAATCTGTGAATACTTGTAATAGTGCGATTTTTCTGAAACGAGTTGTGAAAACTTAAGTCCTTGTTTGAGATTCACGCAGCCGTATATAGCAGCCGCCAAATAGCCCGCGAATAAGAACAGGATCCCAATCTTGAGGGGCAGCTTCAGGGCGATCTTCGGGACACCGGGGAAGCTTGTCCAACGGGCTTTCTGCCTCGTTTCGGTTGCTTGGCCGCGATCCTGCGCAACACAGAACGCTAGCTTTGGACTTACCGCTAGCTTTGGCTTCGTCTTGGCTCGGTACCTTCTTGCACATCAAGAAGAACTGCCTGTTTCCTTCTACACGCCGTTCGTGGATGGCAAGACACGCGGCGAAAAACGTGACGTTGTTGATGTAACAAAATACCACAGCAACACCTACAAAAACAGGAATAGGATAATGCCTTAGAGGTATGTACTCGGAAGGGGGAACAAGATAAAAACAAAACGGTACATTGCATTGGATGTGTATTTGTTTGTTTGTTCACGCTACATGTATGTGTGCCCGATCAACATCAACAGAATCCACCTTAAGAAATAATAATAATACATGTGTTTATCGGATTAATATCAACATATTAGATCATAAGAATATATGTACATGTATAATATATATGTTACCTCAGAATTACCCACAAGAATCTGTCTGCGTGCCCGATAAATATCAACAAAATTAAAAAGAAACTATTTGCGCGCCCGTGTAATAATAGTAAATCATTAGAAACTGAGTGTGCGTGGGTTCAACGCATATCAGTCGAGCCCATCATTAAACACTGTATAGATGCAGAAGTTTCTTACAGCTAGGAACCCCGACCCGGCTCCCGACATGAACGCTATCAGGTCCGTAACCGAGGTGATAGTGACCCCGACCCCTGAGGCTCGCATCGTCTCCGTCATACGGTCCTCCACAGTAGTCTCCCCTTGCGCGCCGGAAAGATCCGACAGCAGGATGAACATGTCATCGATGCCTATGCCTGAAGAGAAATCAATGTGCTTTGAGCCGCATGTGTTATAATTACAGGTGTACGAGAACGGGTGTTTTAATTGCTAAATATTTTCATATGGTAGTGTTTTTGCCGTGACATAATACTTTGTATCGCAACCTAGTAAAAGCAGAAGGAAAAAAACTATACATCACGGCTAATAAAGTGCAAATCAAATATTACAATAAAATATATGCAAATTAAACCTGACAATAAAATAAGGTTGCTGAAAAATAATCAAAGACTCAAGAAGGTTGTTTATTGACAATGGTAAAGTGCGAAAACTTGCAGAAAGGTTAAGAAATGCACATATTAAAACTTGTAATTGTCGCGCTCTATTTGAACTACAATCTACATGAACATACCTATGATTAAGAAAGGCACGACGCCGACGATGCTGACGAACTCCAGCCCTGCAGCCATGCGGAGGCCGAAACTGGAGATGATGGCCAGCCCGGCCGCCAGGACGCCTGCCCAGCCGAGGAGCGCCCGCTGGTTGACGGCGTTCCTGCAGAACAGTGAACAGTCATCTATTGTGAGGGGCAACACCATAACCAGTAGCTACGTTTTCTTAGTAGCTTCTTTTCAATAGTATATTAACATTCATTTTGACCAGTAAACATAATTTGTATTTGTACATTGCAGTTTTTGTTACCAGGATCACTTTATATACCTTAAATGTTGAAGGTTATCGCAATATGTTAATTCAATAAATGTGTATGAAATATAAGATATTCAATGTACTTTCTTTTGTATTAAAATGTTGGCATATTTGTTTCATTTTTTTCTGTAGTAAGATAATAGGTAAATTTGCTCAGTGTACACCCTCTGTATAACCCCTCTCAGCGGCCGAAACCATGTAGAAATTATACAACGGGTGTTAGTTGTTTGTTTGCTTGTTTTTTGCGGTTGTTTTTTTTGGACGGGGGGGGGGGGGGGCGGCGCGACACCGTAAAATCTTACGGCTTAATAATTCAACTAGTGTTATTATTTTAAGGGACGATACCGCAACGATTCACAACGGATGTATACCGATACTATTGTTTTGTGAATGGAAGTATACAGTTAGTGTTGTTGTGAGGTTGGTACTATACGCAAACATTTAAAAAGCTCTACGTATCATAATAACGTATGTTTACCGACACGACAATACACGAACACTTCGTACATTGCAGCGTAAAGATTATGATATCATTTGTAACAAATTAAACAAAAACGGTCGCTAGGTAACAAAAGGTAAATAATAAACAATAAGGGAAATAAAATAAACTATTCCCCTTTAATCGATATGCACCAAAACCCCGCTTAACGACCACCTCGATGTTACGACCACCCCGCTTAAGCGGACACTTTTTAAAAGACCCGATTGTGGTCAAATTACACCAAAACGGAAGTCACATCCTCAGGGTTAAATGCTGTCAGATAGATAATAAACACATAGGGTTCAGTGTATAATGCATATGATTTTTAAAATACAGTTTAAATGATATGTTTTGGTATCAATGTAAAGGTATATATGTAAGAAATAAGAAAAAGACAGTTTTAGGGATTACTTTATCTTAAATGGTTCCCAGCTTCATAACTTTTGGCCCATGTATTCATGCACAAATTGGCAGCCCCCATGCCTGTCAAAACCGGTGTGTTTATTCTAAGGTAAATATTTTGAGTTACAACGTATAGAAATTTGACATGCTGTTTTTCAAAAGGTTATGGCCTTATATTTCCAACAATGTATGGTGATATATTGGGAAGTCGCTTGGTCATGGTGAAAATTGAGATCAAACATTGAATATTTTATATGTAACAATGAAGGAATTTATTTGCGCATGCGTAACCTTGTTTTCCTATTTATTTCAATGGTCGCAAACCCCGATTAAACGGGCACCCCGCTATTTCCGTATTACGACCACTAATCCCAGACCGAAAGTACCACATAACGATCAAAATTACCCCGTTATTGCAACCAGTGTCATTTGGTCGTTGACACTTAACAGCATCAAATAACAACATATGCAGTGGAGATATCATTGTGTTTTGTTGTAATAAAAGGTGTGTGCGAAAAACAATATTACAGATGTTTTGATAAGGGATTAGCACATCGACTGTGTATCTATTCATTATTTGCATTAACACGTTAAATACCAAAGACATATGCATTTACTGACGCTGTGATCTGCCGTACCTCGATAACAAGACCACCCCGCTATTAGAGGGGCGTATAGACGGCTAATACGATATAATATTTTATTTTCAAAAATAAAATTATATTTTAAGAATAATTTATTAAATGATTGCTTAACACATGGGTCTCGTTTTTTATAAACAAACAGCAAAATATTGTTTTTATAATTATTATAAAAAGTTATCACCGTGACACTTTTCGCGGGCGCGGGAAAATTGGTAGTAGTAAAATGGATATGAATGAAATGTACACGAAGTACCGTTATGCGCATGCGCACTATTGATAACTGTACTCTAGCGTGGGACAGTTTTCATTGAAGTGCGCGATTTTGTAGGCGCGAGTTCGAATCCTGCTGGAACTGTGCATCGGAAAACAAATTTTTGGCATTGTATTTATTTTGTTTCTAAACGATTCCATCACTAAATATATTCGTTAAAATGGGAATATGTCTTTTTGAATATATTTACGAGAGATACCGTCTATATGCCCCAGTGTTCTGCCATAAGTTTGGACTATAGGGGACAAGGGCCCTCTAGGCTTGAAAAAGTGGGGACAAATTACGAAAATGTAGGGACACAGGCTCAAATTGTTATTTGCCTCATGAATATTCCCGAACAAGAATTTGTTGAAAAAGTACTTAGCTGTATATTGTGCATGGGGCCTTCAGTTTATCCTTATTTTATAATCACAAACAACCAATCAAAGTACCGTAAAAAGTGTATAATGCACACGTTTTTACCCTAAAATTCTGCTATGAAAATTTGGAACATGTATTCACGGAACCAATCAGTTTCATTCATCTGTTAAAAAAAGGTTATTACATAATTCATAATATTTTGTTCTGAATTAATTCATAGTGTTCTGTTTATCAAAGTTACTTTGCATTCTTATTACCTTTCATGAATAATTCAGATTTGAACAAACATAAAATCCGCTAAAAACACGAGGGTTAATAACGAAATCTGTACTGTAACGTTGTGACTTCATCAATTAGCTGGGCATCCAAAACTGCAAGCCGTTAGCAACAGACATAGCAACGGTGTCGGTTTAACTTCAAAAGTCTTTGATGTGACTGCCGAAATTGCGGCTGTCGTTTAGCAGTTTGTCGCTGAAAAGCGTGTTTCACGCTTAGCACGTTTACCACATTTACAATTATCGATCGATACTACTGTAGCTTAACTGTTCAAGCGCTGTCCATATAGCATTTTATCAGGACTAAGATCTTATTAAATTTGGGATTTGTCAATTGCGTGCGCCCGCGAACCTGCTTTCGGATATTCAGTGGAGACAAATAATTGTTTTCTGGGCCAATGACCCAAATGCCGCATCCACGGCAGAACACTGAGCAATGCCCCTTTAAGACCACTTTTATTAAAACGCTCTTATGGTCGTATTAGCGGGGTTTTACAGTATTTGTTAAAGATATGTCATAATTCGGACGTCAAGAGCAAACGTATTGAAATCTACAAGCGGAGTCTGAGAAATCAAAAGCTGTGCATTTAGTACCTGATATTCATCGTGGCAAAACAGGCATACGTGACCATTAGCGCAATAGTGATGGAGAACAGCGTGATGTCTCCGCCGATGTTCTTGTCGAGCTCTTCGTCCAACGACAGGTGGTTGGCATAGGCGACATCCAGGTCCGGGGAGCTGTACGCCTCCAGCCGCGTGTTGAACGCCTTCACCTTGAGTGGGTGTTAGTAAAGTTACTGACGTTTCCACAAATCGAGGGCTGAAAACCAGAAGGTACATGTACTAACTGCCTTTGAAGTCAATAGCAGTTAGTACCTTCTGGTTTTGGTTTTCAACCCTCAAAATTTCAATCATATGCAAATTAATTTAGTGTTTTGTCCAATCGATGTACTCCAGTATCACGTATTTAGCTGTTAACCTTTTTACACAAAAAGCATGTTCTAAAGCTTGTTAAGTGTCTGTGATTTCACACTAAGATAATTTCCTCTTTTTTAAAATATATTTTTCGAGTAGCAAAAATATATTGATGAAATCGTTATGCAAAGAATAATAATTTAAGACAAAACGTCTTTTTAGGATACACGTTTCCAGTAAAATTCGAATCTCGCCAACAAAATCGCATACTTGAATGAAAACTACACTACTCAAAACAACGCTTAACAACGGCGCGCATTCCAGTAACAGTGCATTACGAACATATCATTCATATTGACTAAACTACTACTACTATATTCTTTACGGCGCCCGCGAAAATGTCATCGACGACCAGAGTTTATATTATTAAAAATATATATTGTAAATGTTTATGGAAACAAAACCATCTTATATAAAAACAATGATGCTTGATTAATGTTCTTTAAATGACCTTATTTGTGCAAATGTCATATTGTCGATCTACCGTCGATATGCCCATTTAAGCACTAGCTTTCTGAATGGCTAAACACATTGTCAATCAAATCTCCTCTATAGGTTAATTGAGGGTGTATTTAATGCACCTATCAATATTTTTCCCGGGGGGGGGGGGGAGCGGCAGGCATCAGTTGCCCAGATAAGGGGCGTACACGCGTAACTTACGCACAAATAGTTGGAAGATACGCAGAGAAAATAAACATTTGGGCGTACATAAATATACTTTGTACGTATTTTAGATCCCGGTAATATTGGCCCCCGGGCCATTTGATACACCAATTAAGCATCGCCCATTGAGGGTATTTAAACAAAAAAATGCTTGACAATAGAGTGGGAAATTACAATTAGTTAAATTCCCCTGAGTTTGCCAGCCTCTCATCCCCCCCTGGGGGAAAATATTGATACTAGTAGGTGCATAGCCCGGAAGAATTGGTCAGACACTCGTAAAATATATTTGCATAACTTAACGCTGAAATTATTGTAATTATTTTAACTCCAGCTGAGATTGTGCTTTTTAACGCTGTGGTCAATTGCAATAATGCCACATACACCGGGGTTTTATGTATCGAATTTTCCTTACCAAAATTAATATTGATTTCGTAATCGTTTTTAATGTATTCATGCGTAAAGGTCAGTACCAGGTTATTGTTGAACCCAACACGCAACACACACAATGTCTAAATGACTGAATTAGAATTAACGAATATCGATAGTCAATAGTCACCATCGTTAGGAGACTGAGATCTATTAAAACTATTTCTGAAACACATTGGTATAGACTGAAAACAACTTTCCAACTAATTTGATTTACAAACTAGAAATGTGTCCACAGACAAGGATGCTGCCACCTAGGCAGCCATTTCTACATTGCACCGCTTTGTCTGTATATGCATATGAATTGTCCTTTATTGTATATTGTACTATCTGTTAATGTATTCTCTTACTCTGCCAAGTTAGTTGAGGTGTCCTGACAAACTGTAAACACGAAACGTGGAAATTCTACGAAAACCAAATTTTCGAACGAAATGACAGCACACAAAAAAACGTTTTAGTAATGGTGACCTTGACCTTGGTCCCACCAACCCAATATGCAATCCCAAGTAAGGTCTAGAAATAAGGTATCTACATATCAAATTTCATTGAAATATATCAATGTCTTCTGAAGCTATTGAGCGGAAATTGTTTGTCTATTTTTTTGTAACGGTGACCTTGAATTGACCGTACACACCTCATATGCAATCCCAAGCGAGGTCTACATATAAGATATATATGTATGAAGGTTCATTAAAATATCTCAATGTGTTTTCAAGTTATTGAGCGGAACCATGCTTTTTTTTTAGTAACGGTGACCTTGACCCCACTCAGCCTTTACGCTATCCAAAGTGAGGTCTCGATATAAGGTATCTATGTATGAAGTTTGATTAAAATATCCCAATGTGATCCTAAGTTGAAACCATTTTTCTATTTTAGTAACAGTGACCTTGACCTTCACCCCACCCACCCCATACACAATACCTAGAGAGGTCTTGATATAAGGTATCAATGTATGAAGTTTCATTGGAATATCTGAATGTTATTGAGGGGAAACCGTTTTTCTATTTTTACTAACGGTGACCTTGACCTTGGCCCCACCCATCCCATACGCAATTCAAAGCGAGGTCTCAAAATAAAGTATATATGTAGTACGTTTCATTAAAATATCTCAATGCGTTCTCAAGTCATTGAGCGGAAACCGTTTTTCTATTTTCAGTAACAGTGACATTGACCCCACCCACCCCATATGCAATCCCAAGTGAGGTCTCGATCTAAGGTATCTATGTATTAAGTTTCAAAAATATCTCAATGCGTTTTCAATTATTGAGCGGAAACCGTTTTTCTATTTTTGGTAACAGTGTCTTGACTTTGACTCCACCCACCCCATATGCAATCCCAAGCGCGGTCTCGCTATAAGGTATCTATGTATGAAGTTTCATTACAATAGGTCAATCCGTTCTCGAGTAAGAGAGCGGAAACGACAAAATACTCCCGTCTGCTTGCCCAACGACATATCCGAATCTAATAAGCGAAATTTTTATTTGAAAAAAATTGGTGAATAAAGGGTAGTAATAAAAACTTTTGGGCAATTATGAGTTATGGTTCTTGTATGCTTTACTTACTCTTACTTGTCTTAAATCATTCTGTGCAAAATCAATAAAATACCATTTTGTCATTTTTTAATTAAGCTTTGCACACTCATGAATAAAGGGAAATAATTCATTAACTTCACAAGTCAGGTTCTGACATGCGACTAACCATCTGGTGATGGTGATCATTTAAGCCAATTTATCCGAAAATCCCTGCATGCATGGCAATATTTTGCTCTGGACAATTATTTGACCTGTGACATTTTTTACTGACATTGACCTTTCAGCAACAGACCTGGTTCTTAAACCCCACATGCCGTCTCCTAATGCTTATCACTTCTGCAAAGTAATTTGAAAATTCTTTCATGCCGGACAAAAGTATGCTCCGGACAGAGATCATGGTATGAATTCTTATATTTGACATTTAACCTTTAAGTGCGACCTTGACCTTGGACCTAGTTCTTGCGCGCAAAACGCCGTCTTATCATGGTTATCACTTCTGCAACGTTATTTAAAAATCCTTCAATGCAGGACAAAGCTATTGCCTGGACATCAATCTTAACATATCTACATATAGTTGACCTTTAAGTGTGACCTTGACCTTGGACCAATGCACTTGGTTCTTGCAGGCGACACTGCAAAATGCTTATCACTTATGGCAAGTTGCCTGAAAATCCTTCCCTGCTGGACAACATTAAGCTCCGGACAGGGACTATGGCTTAAATATTATACTTGACCTTTGACTTTTAAGTGTGACCTTGACCTTTGACCAAGGGACCTGTTTCTTGCGCGCAACACACTGTCTTACCATGCTTAACACTTCCACCAAATTATTTTTAAAATCGTTTCCTGCTGGACAAAATAATGACCCGGACAGTATCTACAGCTTAAATTCTTTTATTTGACCTTTGACCTTTAAGTGTGACCTTGAACTTGGACTTAGGGACCTAGTTCTTGCGCGCAAAACACCGTCTTACGATTCTTAGCACTTTTGCAAAGTTATTTGAAAATCCTTCCACGCTGGACAAAATTATGGTCCGGACAGTTTTTTTGGCTTAAATTCTTATATGAGATATTTGGCCTTTAAGTGTGACCTTGACCTTGGACCTAAAGACATGGTTCTTGCGCGCGACACACCGTCTCACCATGCTTAGCAGTTCTGCCAATTTATTTGATATTTCTTCCCCGCTGGACAAAATTATGCTCCGGAAGGGTCTATGGCTTAAATTCTTATATTTGACCTTTGACCTATACGTGTAACCTTAACCTTAGACCTAGGGACCTAGTTCTTTTGTGCGACACACCGTCTAACAATGCTGAACACTTGTGTCAAGTTATTTGAAATTCCTTCCATGCTGGACAAAATTATGCTCCAGACAGGCTCTATGCCTTAAATGCTTATATTTGACCTTTGACCTTTAAGTTGTACCTTGACCATGGACCTAGGGACCTGGTTCTTGCGCACGACATACCGTTTCATTATTCCTAACATTTCTGCCAAGTTATTTGAAAATCCTCCAATGCTGGAAAAAGTTATTGTCCGGACAGGGTCTATGGCTTAAATTTTTATATTTGACCTTTGACCTTTAAGTGTGACCTTGACCTTAGAACTAGGGACCTGGTTCTTGCGCGCATTACACCGTCTCACCATGCTTAACACTTGTGCCATGTTATTTGAAATTCCTTCCACACTGGATACAATTATGCTCCGGACAGGGTCTATCACTGAAATTCTTATATTTGACATTTGACCTTTAAGTTTGACCTTGATCTTGGACATATGAACCTAGTTCTTGTGCGCGACACACCGTCTCATTATGCTTAACTTTTCTGCCAAGTTATTTGAAACTCCTCCAATGCTGGACAAAGTTATTTTCCGGACAAAAATACGAACATACGTACATACGTACACTCGTACATGCGTATGTACCCACGGGCAGGGTAAACACTATATGCCCCCCCCCCCCCATTATTGATGGTGGGGGCATAAAAAAGCTACGATGCACAAAGGTGACACACAACTGACAGGGCTGTCCGGCTGGCCCAGTGATTGGTACACTCGTATCACATAGGCGACCATGGTTCGATTGCCGTTGTGAGTGTTAAGTGGTCACTCTACCGGGCCGGGTTGTTTACCCAACACAACAAGACAACATCAAAAGGCTAAGGCTTTTCGAACAACAAATTCATGGCTGAAAATTGCAGTTATAATGCAACATTCCCCCGCATTTCCGTACAACTGAAACCCTAACAAATTTATGGATGAAAATTGTAGTTATAATGCAAAATTCGTTCCAAGTTTCTGTATGTCTGAAAACCTAACTGCGTATATGTGAGGGGACACAAACGGGCCAATATATTCTGAGGCTTCGGCGGCGAACGGTTACGCAAAACAACTGGTACTAGTAAATGCATGTGGAAGGTTTATTACCCATAGGTCTGCCACTTCTTTGTCCCTATCTGTTTTCAGCGAGTACTTGAGGTGAATGTATTCCACACCAGAAAGCACTCCGTTCAAAACTTGTACATCGCCTTAAAAATACATGAAACATAAATTATACTGAGGCCAACGAAGGCAAATGATTGAGCTATTGTGGTAATATAATTAGGTATGCAGAAATGAATAAAACAATTAATAGAAATTATACACACGGCGGCATTAATCATCGATACTTTTGCTACATTATGCATCTAGATAATAGTGCTACTAGTATTTCATGGACAGTTTATATCACCCACTAATACGATATTCAACTACATTGTGTTTATAATGAAGTATATATCAAAAGGAAAATGTACTTTTAGAATCCATGATTAAATTCGTTTATATAAAGATCAAATTGTCATACATGTATCTATAAATCCATGATGAATAACGTTCATATTCCCCAAAGAGCTCACCTCCAGTCAGCGTTGCATAGTTAATAGTTCCGACTGTCGATGACGTGAATGCGGGATACGTCACGTTTCCGGTCCCCACGGCGCTCAGGAAGTCGGCGTCCCAGAAGATCGACCCTTTCACGGCGCATGCGTTGTAGGCTTTCGCACACAAGTCTTGGAACTGAAGTGTCAACGCCTACGCGCTTACAAAAACATGTATGAGACAGCGAGAATTATTTGTACTGTTGTTCTCAAATCATTGATGCTATACACGAGGTATTTGTTCAATGGTCGATTACGAAAGTGGTTTTTCTATGACAGATGAGCCATGATTGCAGTTATGACACTAAAAGATGTGTAGACAAATACCATAATTATGGAGATCTCTCCGTCTCTATGGTATTACTACGAGTATTCGATGCTCGTACTTTAAAGAGACAACGGTATTAAGTTATTTTAATCACAGTATAGCCAAAAGAACCTATTACTAGTATATGATAAAATTGCATAATATATACACCCATTTAATACTAATTCAATTCAAAATATATTCCCAGGGCGAAACAGTAATGCCAACATATGACTAATTCTCACTGTGAAAGTCTGTCCGTTGTGGGTAACGGTAATGCTCTGCACTATGGTGTCTATGTCCTTGACCTTTCTGAGCAGGGTCGAGGTCAAAAGGTTACCCGAGTTGGCGCGCACTATGACCCTGGCGTAGTAGCCGTCGGACAGGGACTGGATACTCTGGTAGTTCCTGCTGCTCAGATCCGGGAACGTGGCCTCCATGGTGGCTTGGTCTTCTCGCGAGCGAGTACCTGCGACCAGAGTGTTGTCATGGTTACTCATATTATGGCAAGTAAAGAGAACCTGCTAGCGCCTTCTGTGGTAGTTTGGAAAGCCTCCCATAACTATAGTTAATTTACTCACCCAATGAAACAATAGAAAGAGCTTCTGAACAATTATATGTACATGCTATTACTGGTGTTGAATTTAATTCCTGACACGCCATAACAATCCAGTAACACTTGTAAATAAGTGTAAACATTTATAATACAAAAGACCCTTTTTGTAATGTACTTACATGTAGCAGTTTCGACTAATGCTTGCGTCAACAATAAAACATAATGTATTATAATTATTTACATCTTCATGGACAATACTGTAGATCTATTAAGTTTCGAGTTATTCAGTCAGTTATCAACCAGAAATATCTAAGGAGAGGTTACATTGTACAATCAGTGTGAAAATTTTAGTTATATTTCTTTTCTTTTCCAAAAAAGTAAATCAATTATAATTTGACAATTAAACGTTAAGTGTGATTAAGACACGTCTTAGAATTTAAATCGAAAACACAGCCATAACATGAAGTTACTTTAATACACGTGTATACCCTACCTTCCGGCAGATAGACTTCCTGTGCATTGATGTTCGACTTCAGCCTCAGCATGCCGACGGCCAGCGCGCAGTTGACGACGACGACGACGACGATGATGATCTTCCAGGCGTGACGGGAGACGAAGCCGCCATAACGAGCAAACACTCCCCCTATCTTGTCTTCCACTCTCTCGTAAAACTTGAGCCAGTTCATTCTGTCAAGGAAAACGGCTAAACTTGAGCCAGTTTATTCTGTCAAGGAAAACGGCTAAACTTGAGCCAGTTTATTCTGTCAAGGAAAACGGCTAAACTTGAGACAGTTCATTCCGTCAAGGAAAACGGCTTAACTTGAGACAGTTCATTCTGTCAAGGAAAACGGCTAAACTTGAGACAGTTTATTCTGTCATGCAAAGCGGCTAAACTTGAGACAATTCATTCTTGCAATGAAAACAATGGAAAACATGATAGAGAAGTAACAATCGTTAGGAGTAGTATATAAGGAGCACTATGCGCCGTTCTTGAGCGGGTCTAACTTGAGCAAGGGCGGTCATTTTGGATGAAGTCATCACGTCCTTGACCTAGTTGACGTAAGTGCAAGCTGACTTGAATGGATTGAAAATGTAAATTTTGTTATTAGTGAACGGCAGATAATGACGGTTTAATAATATAATGACACACGATAACGATTAAGACGGGTGTTGTTGTCGACTTCAAAGGAAACGACTGGAGCAAGAATGTCGCCCCATTCTCGACGCAAACGCGCGTTCCACCGTAAACGCGCATAATTACTAGTTATTAAGGAGTTTATGGCAGTTCGCGAAAAAGGGAGTGTCACCGACAAAAATGTCGATTTGAACAATGTATGGTAATTATGCATTTCATTGCTAAAGAAATCCTTTGACAACGGAAATGTATATTGAAGCAGAGGTTGAGACCAATGGAAAGATTGTACGCAATAAAACGCATGGTTGATTACATCCTCCCGAACAATTTAATTTTCAGTAAGTAAATTACATTAGACGTTTAGATGTGATTTACAAGAACGAGATTTTGATTCAGTGCGTTAAAAATGTTAAAATATACGGAAAAGAATGGATTATGTAGTTATCGTAGATTACAGTTTTAGAAGAAAGGGACTGCGTGAATCATAAAATTCTTTGCTCGATAACCCTGACGAAGATTTGTGTCTCCATCAAAAGTATTTTGACAGTGAGAATTGTTTCAAATGTAATCCTCATTTCGCCATGAACGTAACAAATTTTCAGGAGTTTATTAACATTTCTTGTAGTGAAAATCATACGAAACGGGAGCATATCTTTCACTGCGAAAAGTGTTCACCTACGTGGCCATATTTTCACCTGTGTGCTGAATATTATCCATTCAGTACCTAACTTAAGCACAACACAGTATAAAGCCAAAAATAATTGTTTTGCCGTTCCATTTTCATAGCATCGGTCATACAAAACGGAACAGGTACAATGGCTGATGGTATAAATGAATGCAACGATAAAAACTATATGCTATGCGAACCCGCGAACGATGAATATTACCGATGAACTATTCTAATCCGGGAAAAACATTCGATATCATTTAAAGATAATAAAATGGATCGAGCCCTTATTATCCTTACGACGTGCTCAGTCCCTGGATTCATTATTTTAGGAGAGAGCTACAATCCATATTGTCCGAAGGCACAGCTTAAATAAGACCGGATGCGTTTATGTGAAGCAGTTTAATTTACTTGACAACGTCTATGCTACAGCCTTTAACCTGGACGGTTACGTGTTTGTTGATGTGAGACAATTCGTAAACGACAATGCTACAATAATCGGAGTAGACTTTAACTTACACCAGTGGTTGACGCTCAAGCAGATGACAACGTCCATTGACGAGGCCATTGCCGAAGCTCGAGTGTTTTGGAACAGACTTAAGAAGTACGAAACTTAAAATCATGGAATCAGCTATGGATACTTCCAAACTACCGTTGCTAGAATCTTATTTCGAGTTTTTGTAGGCCGAAGAAATTTTGAATAAAATGCGTTTCGTTTTTAAAAAGCACTGCTCGGGATGTGAAAGTGGACACTTGTCGCAACTCATGCGTGTTTGAACATGCCTGAACTTTGCCAATAAGAATTATATTTCGACGATATTTTTCGTGACGTGGGTGATTCGTTAATATTAGACAACTGGAACGCAGCCATATCGGTCATGGATGATGTATCACCCGTTCTCGTGGACATGCACAAACTTTAAATTTACTGTAGCGATTGGAAGGACACGGAAATGAAAACGCCGTCATAGAAACTAAGAAGGCTGAGATTTGACTGAAGTATTTGTTGTATAAGTTTGTCTTATGAATCTACTGGTATTAACTGGTCGATTTTGCAAAGTAGAACGATTTTACAAGAACCACATGTTTTTTATGTGTGTACATCATTTACGTAACCATAACAATGTGGCATGTCCTTAACGACAGAAGTTCGGTTTGGTTCAGTATACACTTACCAAACAATAGTGTACAATGAAACAATACAGTAATACTTTATATTTTATTAGATGATCACTATTTCATTTTCAAAGAAAACACTTTACATTCTTTATTATACCAAGAAGTTGGATTACTGCTGGTAAATATTTTATTTGTTTACACAATGCATGAAATGTATTTATGCGCTAATAATATACACAGTCGAATATTTGTCCTGTCATAAATTGGCCAGTTATAAACGACTTAACTGTTTGTATTCATTAATTTAAATATTGAATAATTTACTGATATTTTGTATTGTTTGACACACTTCTAAAATACAATAGACATAGTTTATATCGGATTTGTTTTAAACAGTAATTCAACTTTAACAAACATGTCAATTAAACAATACACACAATTTAATAAACTACTTTTTTACAACGTGATGAACACATTTGACCTTTTCCACTCCTTAAACATTCCCAATAAGTATTAGTCATAAGCTGAGTCACGTTAGCATCGTTTGTTTCCGTTTTTGTCGAATCAAACATGTTTACAAAGTCTTCCATTGTCTCGCCCGACAATAACTTACGCAGAAACATAATGCTGTAAAGTCCACACATCATTGTATCATCGCTCTGAATTTGCGCACTATTTACAACAGTTTTGGCTTTTTCATGCAGACAGTGTTAAAAAAAGACACTATTTTGTACGGGTAATTTCCACAGCTATCGAGGAACTGAATATGACTTGGTCCATCACAGTAAAACGCGCACCAATGTTGTCCCGGTAATTGATGTGGGCCAGTGTTTGCGATGAAACCGTATTGTTGTCTTGGAACGGAACGAGGTAATTGATCCGCCGCATATACACCGACGACGTGGTCTCGTAAGAGAGGGTCACGTATTCATTATTGAACGATTATGTCTCGCTCGTTATTGATCTCGAAATATCCTGGATCTTCGCTGTAGCTCATTGGTTCTGAAATCAATCAGAATAGTTATATTCAAAATGACGCTTACATGTCAAAAGTCCAATGTAAAACATACTAAAAAGAAAGATTTTTAAGACAGTTGTAAATACAAGAACTACTAACCATTAAGACCCGACTTGAACTGAACTTCCAGTCTGACGTTTTCCATTCTTCACCAGGGACATAAACTCTCCGTGATGAGAAAAGTCGGGCTCCAACTGGAAGCGAACAGGGGTTTCCATTTATAAAGTGTTGTACGTCTAAACCATTGCCTTCATATCGTCTCCATTTGCCGCTATTTAACATCAGATTCGTGTAAGCTCTCATAACAGCGGCCCCATCCTCTGCGGTGAAGTTCATTTTAAGGGCATTACCTCCGACCGGAAGACCATCCGCATAGATAGCGAAGTGTTTGATTCCGCAGTTTTCGAAATTAAACGGGTTAGTGGTATAGTCCCCGTTTAATGCTTTGCTTTTGACAAAGCATACGATCACCTTTTCTGGTCTGCGTCCTTAAAAATGTTTTCCCAGCTGAACGAATTTATGCCTGTCGCAATGTTTTGTGAACGACATTCCGCCTTGGTGTACGGATATTCCACCTTGGTGTACGGATACAGAGCATTGTTTTTCTCTCTAGGAGTTTAGAATGTCCGTAGATAACCGCAGGATTTATCCGAATCGTTTTAGCCAGGACGTAAATGTCTTCGAAAAGGTTTTAAAGTCAGTTGATGCATCCGCCGCTATTAATGCAAAGTTGGCGGGACTTCTGTACAGCTTAAACTTTACATCGACTTGTTTCAGTAGGTAGCGCTCGAGGGAAAGGAGGTCATGAAATAAAGGCCCTCGCCAATCCAACGTCTTGGAAGTTTCAATCCATTTCGCTCTCATAAAAAGGCCGTTGTTTGTTGAACTGGGATCTGTTACTCCAGGTGAATCGGCATCATCTGTCAACCACATCTGAGTCTGTGTCTGAGAAGACAGAGCATCACTGCCACTATTGATTAAGGTTTGAATATACGCTCTGTAAGCTTGCAAAAACAAGTTGGCTGGTCCCACTTTTTCCGATGTTAGTGCACTACCAACCATCTGCTTTTTCTGAGTCTCACGAACAGCTGCGAATTCTTCAAGTCCAGGTAATCGGTGGAATTTTGTCCGTTAATGCGTAATTCGAAAGGTCCATCACCAAAAATCTGCGACATGAGGCGCACCTCCTCGTAATAAGTAATGTGTGTGGAAGGTAAATCGAACAAGCTGAGTTCGGACACCATTCCTTCTTTAAATTGTTCTTCGTTGAATACAGACAATGGCTACTAGATGTTGAAAATGTCTTTACTTTGTCTGGAACGATTTACTTTTCGAACTTTTTAATCGCTTTCCGTTCTTTTCGATTTCTTACTGTTTGGCTGCTGTATTGAACTCGGTGCTATACGCTTTTCACCACGATCAGTGTCAGACTGAAGAGCGAGGACGACGGCTTCCGCATTTATATCTTCCCTTTTTAGCTGTGATTCGACAGCTTTTAAGAAAAACGGTTTTGATTGGTCCACCTTAATAATTCTCGGGCGTCGACGGGTTCCAGATTGGTTCAGCGATGTTTTGCCTGTACTCACTCGTTCGAAAATAACTAACCACTTTTGAGGATTCGACAAGTACAGCTTCATATTTGTTACAAGAACGGGTATTGTTTTGTACGAAGCGTCAGATACACTGGCTTTATAAACTCTCAGGTGTCCTGATCATTTTTACGTTTAATACAGATTTCGATTTCGTGAATTTCCTGTTTCGTGACATGAGACGTAAAAGGGAGTACTCAACGCACAATCCATTGACCCTTGCTGCTTTTCTCTGCCCGTCTGAGAAGAGGTCGTTCCTCTCCTTTCATGATGCTTTCTGTGCATATGTCTGTGAATACGTTTAGTCCTTGCTAATCTCATTTCCTTTCTCGGTGGCGTGAAAATGCACCGGTGCTACTTTCCATTTTTCATGTAAGAACAACGGTAAGTTCATCTGTACTTTGAATTTATGCGTCGTATTATCGGTAAAGAAAGCGTTGCTCTCATCGCTTTAGAAGTAGATATACGTGTCAGTTGACATTGTTGAACAACTCTATGGCTGGTTTCAAAGGCAGTGGTAATAGTTGTCTATGTTTTTTTTCAATAGTCTTCGTTGCTGCTGACGGTTAAGGTCCTTGGAAACCAGTCGTCGAATAACGCTTTCATGCGGGAACAGTTTTTTCTCATCTTTATCTTTTATAGGGCAAGTTCCTTTTAAAACGTTGTATACGGCTTCCAGTATGCTTCGCAGTTGAGTATCAGATGCAGATTTCAATATGGCGAGACGTTGTTCGTCCGTAGATTGAACGAGTAATTCAAACAATGGCAATTGTTTTGTATCATTCTGTTTGACACCGAAAGACGTTATGACGAGGATATATCAGGTTAATCTCTTTTTAAACTTTTCAGGTCTTCCTCGTTTATCCAAGAATCAAACTTTGGTGCGCAGCCTTTCCACCTTCCTAAATATTACTTTTTCTTTCCCTTTCGTCTTGAACGTATCACCGATTTAATTAAATATGTTTCCCCCTCAAAGGCGGTCATGAGCTGATTTTGATAAAACGTTCCGTTCACTATTTCTCTGGCATAATCCTTCAAACGATATTGAGGGATGTTTCCATCCATAAAACACTCGTTTAACACAAACAGTTGTATTTATATGACGCAACCTTCAGTTCTTTCTTAGGCGATGTCTGATATTGGAGTTTCCACAATTCATTAGTCTTCGCTTTTTTGCGCTTGCTGGAGAACGTTTTACAAATCGATGATAGGTCTTGTTGTAGCTCTCTGTCACCTCTTGAAGAATGTGTATCCATCGGGGGTCGTGTTTATAAGTCATGTATCGAACGATGCGGGATTTAATGGTTTTAATCGCTCTTCGGCCTAGGATGCTTTAACGTCGTTTTGCGTGGCAAAGAACGTAACGCCTTGCCTTTTTAAAAACTGCTTTACTTCCGTGTTCACATATTCCGTTCGTTTATCGCTTCTGATGCGTGTTGGCTGTCTCATGTGAGAAAAAAATCTATTTAAACGCCTGCATAACTTCTTTGCCAGTTCTTGTAAGTCTATATTATCTTTAAGCTGGACTTTGATTAAATCCACAACGTTGGAACTCCGTTACTTTTCTCCGTACAAAGTCACTTCCCCTTTTACGTTCCAGTTCACGTGTAGTTGGATATAAAATAAGTGCACGTGCTCGACCTTGCAATGACTTTGGAAACAAAGTGAGTAATTATTCTATGTCTTTGTTGTTCTGTACGCTCTGGAGCTTAAGCTTCTTCTTCAATGTTTCCTTTAATTAAGTGCTATCCTTTCTTGTAGCCGCTAGAAGTCGTTGATATCTGTCATGCGGCAGTAAGACCATTTTTTGCATGTATATCCGATCCTGGTTTAGTAACCAATGCCACACATGTTAGTTTCAAACGACTTTTATTCGGCCTGGTACACGACGGTGTCTTCCTCCGGAAACACTTTGCTTCTCACACAATACGATTCTACGCCGAGGGAGAAAAGTGCAATACTAAATAACCCTACCGCGGGAGAAAATTGCAATACTAAATAACCGTAAGGCTCTTGCGTCGCGTCTCTATACGCATCCATGAGTAACAAGCTTTTTCCTAAAAAGGCTTGGCGCGCCAAACACTGCAACTGTGACGCGTCTTTCGGATTTTTCATCAGCACTTAAATATGTGTGTCCAAACGCGACTGTGTTTTTCTTAGCAGTACATATTCTGGATCAAGTACAGTAAACTCAGATGACGATGGTGGATGCCTTTCACGAATAAGTTTTCCATTTCTGGCGATGACGACACACTTTCCATCAGGTCGTCTAAAACTCTCAGATTACACACATTTTCATCCGAAATTTTGTTAAGTTCTTCTTCTGTTGGCAAACCATGATGAAAGGTTATGAATGGAAACTCTCTTTCCATTTGTTCCAACAACGGTTGATACATGGCATAGCGACACAATACTTTTTCAGGCGGACGATTAAACATTTCGTCTTTATGTCGCAACAATCGAAACACCCAGTTAGTTTTACCGCTGCATGTCGCTCCAGAAACAGAGCTCGATGAACATCGAACCGAACGTTTGCTTATTCCGTTTGAGCTGAATTTGTAAACGTTGAATGTTCTTGAGGTATAATAGGGACAACGCTTTCGTTTGAGTTTTTTGGCAACGTCGTTTCAACCGATAGGCAACAATGCGAGCTGATGACGGTTGGTAGCCTTTGACCTTCCTGACAATATAGGTATCTGAACATGATCCGATCATTTCGTTCCCTTGGTATTCAATCTTAAATAGACCCTGAGTTCGCTTATCGTAATTAGCATTTGTCGAGCAACAGGTGCGGGAAACCAGTGGTACTCTTCGTCAGCTTCGACCTCTGTGTCGTTGCAAAAACCTTTTATCCCTTTTTCAAGCCTTTTTCTCATCTCTGGTTTGATAAGATCTCGCAAACAGGTGCCCGAAATGGCCATATAGGCGCTATCGGTATCCATCTCGCAATATTCAAAGTCGGAGCGGTTCACGTAGACATCCTTTAAATACAAATAAAAGAGGAGCATGCGCAGTTTGGCGTATTGTAAAATAAAAGTTGGATCGGCAGGTCTAATTTGATTTTTGGTTTAACCATTTCGGTTTCGTAAAACTGTTCTTCCTGGTCGAGGCAATCTAGATTTTGGAAACAATCCTCATTTACTTTCAGACACGTTTCATTTTCTCCCTGAATGTATACGATCTGTCGGTTTTTGCTTTTGTCCATGATTAGGGAACCAAAACTCAAATTCACTGTAACCTTCATGGTATCCGCAATTATGGCCGTGTCCGGATCCTTATCTCCTAGCCTTCTCGAATCGCTCACGTTCATTACAAATTCTTTAAAGCAACGATCGGCGCAAACTCAACCACTTGGTGCATTTTTGTGACGACCTTTCCATGATTTAAATACCATTAAAGAAGAGGTATAGCTAGTAATATTTGCCTGGCTTTCATATCACCTACAAGTAATGTTTGTGACATGTGTCGGATAATTGATATTCTCAAACATGCGTTTGCATGCGTTTGCCAATAGCATCAAACGGAATATTTGTGGTGCAAAATAAGGGCAAAATACTCGTAGGGAGACATAGACGGATGTTGGCAATATGAAGGCCAATCTTCTGGCACTTCGATGTCCACCTCTACTATGACAGACAGCGCTCCTTTCACAACACCATCCAAGATAGAAGTTTCTGTGATGTGTCCCTTATTGTCTTGAAAGAATCCGAGGCGTATTGTTTCGAGAAAATTGTAAATATCCGCATTTTGGCGACAGTAGCGACCGACCTCACACTCCCACATTTCCGTCACATGATGTTCGCGACTTAAATATGCCGATATCTCCTGTGTTCTTTGATACTTTTGCGCATCCTTGATCCCTTTCGTGACTTTGCAGAGGTGTCCGTGAAAATAACAGCCGTGAAAGGCCTGTCTTCGGGGTGGAGAGAAGGTGAATACCTGTCTACGGGATACTTTCAAACTCTAACTTCTCGTCCGGTGTTTAGTTTGTGTTGAATGGTCGTTCCGCGCGAGCGAGTGTGCAAGCCAGTCCATCCAATAGTAGGCGGATATGTATTTATCCCCTAATTCTGGTCGAAAATTATTATCCGCGCGCCCGCGAATAAAAGGTACTACGGGCATTGGCTGACCGATGGCCTCGAGGTACAAGGCGCTGGCATGAAATCCGAGAATAGACACGCATTTCTTTTTACCTCGGATTAAGGTTTAATTGGCGTTGTGGTGTCGGGTGAAAATGATGCTAGGTCCACCCACGATATTCTGTTTGATTGTTTGGTACAAATCGCTGTAGTTGCGGTCAAAAAGAGCAAAATTGACAATTCGTTTTTGTGCCGTACGAAAGAGCAACTGTCTAGCGATCTCTGGTACCGATATTGCAGTCTTAAAGACGCCAATGACCTGGTCAAAGTAAAATGTCTGAAATCGTTTCACAGCCTCCACAAAGAGTCCAACATCTAAATTGTTTTACCATACTAAAATGTCGCGGAAAGATTTTATTAGTTGTCCACACCTCTTGACAATAATCGTGCTGATGTTTTTCCCTTTAAAGAACTATTGGAGTCATCGTGTGGTGGCAAGCTCGAGTAATCAAGTTTGTCAACAAGATCAAACCATTCGTTAGGAAAGAAACCCTTTTGTTCTTCTACACGGTATGCTTTTAAGAATCCGGCGTATGATGAACAAAGTCGTGGCAACTGGAAAGCATTCGATATGTTAAGTCGCCAAACAGATGTACACAATGTAATGAAATAGCCTTATGCAACCCCACAGAGGGAAATGTTATTATAAACAATTGGTCTTGTGGAATAATTTCTTTATTGTAAACACTGGTTTACCGTTATTAAAAGATGATGTTTCACAGTTTCTCGTACGTTACCAGTTAAATAATATGAGGCGTGTCGTGACACCAAACTGTACCTCAAACTGTTCATTTATTTTATGAAAATGTATAGGTTGTTAACTCAAAAGCCTTAGTGCCTTTACTTCGCTATTACAGATACACAAGTGCATAGATGCCGAGATCATTTTTCTGATCAATGTAGCCATAACGATACCGTATTGTAGTCTGAAATACATCAGGTAGGATTTTGAGTTAGTGGGGCGGACATATTCATTTAATGGAAAAGGCTGCTAACAAACTAGTCTTGGTCTCTAAAACACGTTGGGATAGATATCGAAAACGTGCGATATCGACACAAAGAACAATTTAACGAATATATACCGAGAACGAGTTTGGTTATTACAAAGAATTGTATGACGAACAGGTCATTGGCAACAAAATGATTGTGGGACAATTTTAGAGGGGGCGTACGGCGCTTCCGCCCCTCTATATCCGCATATGTTCATTGCGTGCAATCAATACAGAGTATACACAAATTACAATACTAATTGAAGCGCTGCGCTCTCATAAGCAATTTCATATAATGTATCATCTTGCTTGTAAAACACTATTTCTTGAATTTTGAAATTCCAAGTCAATTCGAGTTTAAATACTTCTGAAAGTTTCTATTTCAACCAATCATTTATTGGTCCATCGTCGGATACCCACGTTCGACCCATTCCGCTCTCACTAAATACTGGAGTGTAACGGAATGAATAGTCGTGGGTATCCGACGATGTCATTGGTCAGAGTGTTTATGTATATACATAATTTAATTTACTCATTTAATGAAATAAATAAATTAAACCATCCAACGCACAATTTAAGATACGTTAATTGAAGGAATTGAAAGCACAGTTCGTAGGCATTCGAGTTAACCAATAAATCAATAGGTCAACTTACCTGCTGATAGAATACGAAATCACCGATTCCGGATAGACTGTTGGTAGAATTTGGTAAACGAATTTTAAAGATCACACCTTACGAAATCAATCACGAACAGTGTATTGTTAAATTCAAGAATATTAAAACTACATCTGTTATTTTGAAATCGTGGGTAAAAACATTACTGTTTTCTATACAATTTAGTACTGTCAACGCTTGCAAATGCGAGTTATACATAAATATCGTCGCACTTCGAGCCTGACTAATAAAGTTACTAATGATCGTATTTGAGCAGCTGATTTTTTATCAGAATGAGCGCGCGAATTCAAGGGTTCATGTCAATGAAAAATTCGTTTCCTATTGCACTATAAAGGATATTTAATGATAGAAATGTGCTATGTTAAGACAACTACATTTAATACAAGTTAACAAATCTAATACATAATGAGATATTCGATAACAACAAATCAGAAAAAAAATGTTTGAAAAAAAACTAAAACCCCAATCGGGTATCGAACTCACGAGCCATAGCAAGAAATGACAGTACTTAGACAGCGCTTTAACCGACTGCGCTGTTCTGCTTTGAAAATAAACATGTGCACACTATGGTTATACAAAATACTCACAAATCTGACGTCAAAATGTAAACATGAAAAGGCCAAACAAAACACGACCCATCTTATAAATTGCTTTTTACCTCAGTATGCGAGACCTCTTTTCCCATTATATATACCGTATTTTAACCATTTTTATATGCCAATATTAATGTCTTGAGATTTTTTTAAAGAAAGTATATTAGAGAAGGTGGTCTTTCTTATTATTTCATATTTTCCTATTTAGCTTAGTTCTCTTTAATGTATGCAATCTAATGCCCGTGAAATTAGGTTAAATAAAGAGTTTTTCCAGGAAACACATACATGTGTATGTCTAATAATGGTTTGAACGTTCAAAGTTTCAAACTTTATCAGATAAGCTTCCATTGAGGTTTTCCGAAATAAAACGGCACCCCTTTTTGATCAAACCGGATGTGGGACCCATTTAGATCATAAAACTATTTTGGTGCATATTTTTAATATAACATTTTCTCTCATTTCATCATGAGAGAGCGATTTCCTAAGTGAAACCCGGTAATGATCACAAAATACATGGAAAACAGTCCCCGCTTAGAAAATGTCCACCGAGTAATGTCGAGATCTAGAGTGCAGACACGAAATAAACGCTAAACACTTTGTAACGAATGTGGCTGGAAAGTGGGCGGCATTAAAATTTGTAAGCAAATCATTTAAGGGTATAAAAATGCATAAAATACATGTTTTGCAAGGACGTCGCCATTTTGATTCCCTTTTGATCGTCTGAGTGAGCCACTTTAAGCAACGGACGTGAAGGCATATAGTTAAAGCCCGTGTTATACGCACTACTTGTATATTTGTTTATAACTATTTTGTTTGAAGGACCTGTAAAATGAATGAATTTCATAAAGGTTAGAGCAAGAGCGTGTTGTTTTATATTTATCGGTTTATACTTTCACATATATCCGCATAATTCATACTAGTCAAATAAATTTATAAATGTTAAAGCATTGTCTTTGACAAACTACTAGCTTCGTATCTTGACCTTATGACCGGGCCTACAACACGAAAATGGCCTAGCTACGCCACTGTTTCGCTGCTATATATATTCATTAAGTAAATACTTCTATCCGACATAAAATTGCGTACACATGGCATATACGCTTATTATTATACAATGAGGATTAAAACAGCAGATGCAACATTTCCAAAAGTAAATTTAATAATACAGTTCACGAATATTAAACAGCCTTTACTTTTAACAGCAATAGTCGAGATTCTTCTGGCTTAAATGAAACGATCTAATATCTACTACATTTGATAATAATAAATATTAACATTTTATTATCTACTAAATGCAGTGTTGATACGAAATAATATAATTAACAACATTTCAAATGAGTTTATATCCAATTATTAGTGATATAATATGTCAACAAATAATGTATTCTTGTGTACCCCAGTCTACATGATACCTTGGGCTTACCCTCAATCAGTTGATCCGTTTTTATAAAAATATATAAAGAATAAAGATTATCTATGTTCATCGAAATTGGTAACTCGCATAATTCACAACGCTGATATACTTGAAATTCGCAGATTCACACTGTTTAATAAAAACTTGACTGTCAATGTATCACCCTAAAACGATAAATCGATCAATAATTGACTGGTAAACAATCGGAATGTTATTTTAGTACAAATCTGATGTGAATAACATATTAAAATGTACTTAAAACATTACAAATGTCTTGAATAAAGTATCACAACGTAAAGAATTATTACAATTATAATATAAAGCAATGACAAACAACAAATTAAATAAAACTAGATGTGCCACAGATACGGATGCCCCCACGACACATGCTTGGACATAAACGAAGGGTTTGTCACCAATACATATTTTTGCCTCCAAAAGTTCTTTTCATACATATTTTAAAGGTGAAAAAATGATTCATAATTCGGCTAAAATTGGCCACAGCCAGAATTCCTCCCACGACACATGTTTGGACACAGACACAGGGCGTGTCGCCAACACGCATGTTTGCCTCCACAAATTTATTTTCATATATTTTCTATAGTAAAGGGCCATAATTCGGCTAAAATTGGTCACAGCCAGAATTCCTTCCTTTACGATCACCCATACATTAAATACGTACGGACAAGTGAAACAAGTGAAACGCTAAATGCCTCCCACTTTGTTAGGACATACAAAATATTTGTTTCGACACACACATACAGATATTTCACGATGTGTTGATTTCCTTTCAAAATAATAATCTAAAAGAAGTTAAGGAGGCCCCATCATTAAACCGCATCAACTTTCTCCCACTTAGTTTCTCCGGAGCGTTGTTTCAGTTCAAAAGTATGTTTATTCTTTTCAAAATCTGCTACGTTATCGGCTCCAGGCCCCACCCTCCCCTTCGGTGGACTTGAACTGCGCTTTCTCTTATCTGGACTTGTTATTTCCGTTCCGTCATAGGCGTGACGCTCTTTAATGTCGGACATTTCTTTGTCGATCCCATTGCTCCTTTGGACAGGCGCCTTACCTTCAGAACTCAATGGACCGATCCAGGACAGCACAACCGGAAGAAGTAACAGCGCATGCGTGATGCCGAACAACAGAACGAACCCCATAACGGCTGCAAATGTTCGGAATATGTACGACTTTGCTCCAACAAGCACTATAATTCCCAGTACGGACGATAGGGCTCCGTGGAATATTGGCGCCCCTGTCTTGTCAATGGAACCCCTAATTTTCTCATCTCGTGTGTCGCCTTTGGAAGTCATGTAACCGTGACAAATGTGAGCCGTGAAGTCGACAGAGAAGCCAATGCTCATGATCAGGTGGATCATTGTTATAGAACTTAGCGCCACGTCTATGTATAGAATGAAACCAAACACGCCCACCATTATCATCGTAACAGCTATGGTAACAAACACAATCAGCACAGGGTGGGGCATGAAAATACACGTTACAATAAACACAGCGGCCAAAGCGATACCAACCGACTGCATAGTCTGTGGCAGAATTAGCACATATTGTTCAAAGGCGATAAAGAACGGAGAGTAGGCGAAGCATTTAAATTCAGCCTTATCTGCAATGTCACGAGCTTCAAGCATAAACTTCCCTTCTTCCTGACTGTCCTTTAAGTCACGTGACATTAAGTACACTCGAGAGGCCGTTATTGTCGTTCCACCGGAGTTAATAACGACGTCGTTCTGGAATCGACTGTACTGAACATCGCTCAAAAAGGCTTTTAACCCCGTGATAAAATTTACTTCACTGGAACTGTCGTGGTATGTACTTGATTTGTACGAGCGGAACCAACTAATTTCGAAGTTCGGGTCAAAGTAGGAATTTGATTTAGCCGCTGACAAAACGGCGTTAAGGTGACTTTCCGTCGAGGCGTCGCTGTATGCGTACGGGTGGGTTGTAACTATGGAGACCACCCTCTGACGTGAGAACTGATCTTCGAGAATCTGTGAATACTTGTAATAGTGCGATTTTTCTGAAACGAGTTGTGAAAACTTAAGTCCTTGTTTGAGATTCACGCAGCCGTAAATAGCAGCCGCCAAATAGCCCGCGAATAAGAACAGGATCCCTATCTTGAGGGGCAGCTTCAGGACGATCTTCGGGATGAGCCACCGGGGAAGTTTGTCCAACGGGCTTTCTGCCTCGTGTCGGTTTCTTGGCCGCGATCCTGCGCAACACAGAACGCTAGCTTTGGACTTACCGCTAGCTTTGGCTTCGTCTTGGCTCGGTACCTTCTTGCACATCAAGAAGAAGTGCCTGTTTCCTTCTACACGCCGTTCATGGATGGCAAGACACGCGGCGAAAAACGTGACGTTGTTGATGTAACAAAATACCACAGCAACACCTACAAAAACAGGAATAGGATAATGCCTTAGAGGTATGCACTCGGAAGGGGGAACAAGATAACAACAAAACGGTAACATTGCATTGGATGTGTATGTGTTTGTTTGTTCACGCTACATATATGTGTGCCCGATCAACATCAACAGAATCCACCTTAAGAAATAATAATAATGCATGTGTTTATCGGATTAATATCAACATAGTCCATCATAAGAATCTATGTACATGTATAATATATATGTTACCTCAGAATTACCCACAAGAATATGTCTGCGTGCCCGATAAATATCAACAAAATTAAAGAGAAACTATTTGTGCGTCCGAGTAATAATAGTAAATCATTAGAAACTGCGTGTGTGTTCGACGCATATCAGTCGAGCCCATCATTAAACACTCTGTAGGTACCTGTATAGATGCAGAAGTTTCTCACAGCTAGGAACCCCGACCCGGCTCCTGACATGAACGCTATCAGGTCCGTAACCGAAGTGATAGTGACCCCGACCCCTGAGGCTCGCATCGTCTCCGTCATACGGTCCTCCACAGTAGTCTCCCCTTGCGCGCCGGAAAGACCCGACAGCAGGATGAACATGTCATCGATGCCTATGCCTGAAGAGAAATCACTGTGCTTTGAGCCGCATGTCTTATAACTACAGGTGTACGAGAACGGGTGTTTCAATTGCTAAATATTTTCATATGGTAGTGGTTTTGCCGTGACAAAATACTTTGTATCGCAACCTAGTAAAAGCAGATTGAAAAAAACTATACATCACGCTAATAAAGTGCAAATCAAATATTACAATAAAATATATGCAAATTAAACCTGACAATAAAATAAGGTTGCTGAAAAATAATCAAAGACTCAAGAAGGTTGATTATTGACAATGGTAAAGTGCGAAAACTTGCAAAAAGGTTAAGAAATGCACATATTAAAACTTTTAATTGTCGCGCTCTATCTGAACTAGAATCTACATGAACATACCTATGATTAAGAAAGGCACGACGCCGATGATGCTGACGAACTCCAGCCCTGCAGCCATGCAGAGGCCGAAACTGGAGATGATGGCCAGCCCGGCCGCCAGGACGCCTGCCCAGCCGAGGAGCGCCCGCTGGTTGACGGCGTTCCTGCAGAACAATGAACAGTCATCCATTGTGAGGGGCAACACCATAACCAGTAGCTACGTTTTCTTAGTAGCTTCTTTTCAATAGTATATTAACATTCATTTTGACCAGTGAACATAATTTGTATTTATATTTGTACATTGCAGTTTTTGTTACCAGGATCACTTTATATACCTTAAATGTTGTAGGTAATCGCAATATGTTATTTCAATAAATGTGTATGAAATATAAGATTTTCAATGTACTTTCGTTTGTATTAAAATGTTGGCATATGTTTTTCTTTTTTTTTCTGTAATAAGATAATAGGTAAATGGCCAATTATAAAATTTGCTCAGTGTACACCTGTGTCTAACCCCTCTCAGCGGCCGAAAACATGTAGAAATTATACAACGGGTGTTAGTTGTTTGTTTGCTTGTTTTTTGCGGTTGTTTTTTTGGACGGGGGGGGGGGGGGGGGGGCGGCGCGACACCGTAAAATCTTACGGCTTAATAATTCAACTAGTGTTATTATTTTAAGGGACGATACCGCAACGATTCACAACGGATGTATACCAATGCTATTGTTTTGTGAAAGGAAGTATACAGTTAGTGTTGTTGTGAGGTTGGTACTATACGCAAACATTTAAAAAGCTCTACGTATCATAATAACGTATGTTTACCGACACGACAATACACAAACACTTCGTACATTGCAACGTAAAGATTATGATATCATTTGTAACAAATTAAACATAAACGGTCCCTAGGTAACAAAAGGTAAATAATAAACAATATGGGAAATAAAATAAACTATTCCCCTTTAATCGATATGCACTAAAACCCCGCTTAACGACCACCTCGATGTTACGACCACCCCGCTTAAGCGGACACTTTTTAAAAGACCCGATTGTGGTCAAATTACACCAAAACGAAAGTCACATCCTCAGGGTTACATGCTGGCAGTTAGATAATAAACACATAGGGTTCAGTGTATAATGCATATGATTTTTAAAATACAGTTTAAATTATATGTTTTGGTATCAATGTAAAGGTATATATGAAAGAAATAAGAAAAAAAGACAGTTTTAGGGATTACTTTATCTTAAATGGTTCCCAGCTTCATAACTTTTTGCCCATGTATTCATGCACAAAATGGCAGCCCCCATGCCTGTCAAAATCGGTGTGTTTATTCTAAGGTGAATATTTTGAGTTACAACGTATAGCAATTTTTGACATGCTGTTTTTTCAAAAGGTTATGGCCTTATCTTTCCAACAATGTATGGTGATATATTGGGAAGTCGCTTTGTCATGGTGAAAATTGAGATCAAACATTGAATATTTTATATGTAACAATGAAGGAATTTATTTGCGCATGCGTAACCTTGTTTTCCTATTTATTTCAATGGTGGCAAACCCCGATTAAACGGGCACCAAGCTATTGCCGTATTACGACCACTAATCCCAGACCGAAAGTACCACATAACAATCAAACTTACCCCGTTATTGCAACCAGTGTCATTTGGTCGTTGACACTTAATAGCATCAAATAACAACATATGCAGTGGAGATATCATTGTGTTTTGTTGTAATAAAAGGTGTGTGCGAAAAACAATATTACAGATGTTTTGATAAGGGATTAGCACATCGACTGTGTATCTATTCATTATTTGCATTAAAACGTTAGATACCAAAGACATATGCATTTACTGACGCTGTGATCTGCCGTACCTCGATAACAAGACCATCCCGCTATTAAAGGGGCGTATAGACGGCTACTACGATATAATATTTTATTTTCAAAAATAAGATTATATTTTAAGAATAATTTATTAAATGATTGCTTAACACATATGTCTCGTTTTTTTTAAACAAACAGTAAAATATTGTTTTTATACAAAAATTATTATAAAAAATTGTCACCGTGACACATTTCGCGGGCGCGGGAAAATTGGTAGTAGTAAAATCGATTTGAATGAAATGTACACGACGTACCGCTATGCGCATGCGCCCCAATGATAACTGTACTCTAGCGTGGGAAAGTTTTCATTGAAGTGCGCGATTTTGTAGGCGCGAGTTCGAATCCTGCTGGAACTGTGCATCGGAAAACTAATTTTTGGCATTGTATTTATTTTGTTTCTAAACGATTCCACTAAATATAATCGTTAAAATGGGAATATGTCTTTTTGAATATATTTACGAGAGATACCGTCTATATGCCCCAGTGTTCTGCCATAAGTTTGGACTATTGGGGACAAGGGCCCTCTAGGCTTGGAAAAGTGGGGACAAATTACGAAAATGTAGGGACACAGGCTAACATTGTTATTTGCCTCATGAATATTCCCGAACAAGAATTTGTTGAAAAACAACTTAGCTGTATTTTGTGCATGGGGCCTTCAGTTTATCCTTATTTTATAATCACAAACAACCAATCAAAGTACCGTAAAAAGTATATAATTTTACCCTAAAATTCGGCTATGGAAATTTGGTACATGTATTCACGGAACCAATCAGTTTCATTCATCTGTTTAAAAAAAGGTTATTACATAATTCATAATATTTTGTTCTGAATTAATTCATAGTGTTCTGTTTATCAAAGTTACTTTGCATTCTTATTACCTTTCATTAATAATTCCGATTTGAACAAACATAAAATCCGCTAAAAGCACGAGGGTTAATAACGAAATCTGTACTGTAACAGTGTGACTTCATCAATTAGCTGGGCATCCAAAACTGCAAGCCGTTAGCTACAGACATAGCAACGGTGTCGGTTTGACTTCAAAAGTGATGTGACTGCCGAAATTGCGGCAGTCGTTTAGCAGGTTGTCGCTGAAAAGCGTGTTTCACGCTTAGCACGTTTACCACATTTACAATTATCGATCGATACTACTGAATCTTAACTGTTCAAGCGCTGTCGATATAGCATTTTATCAGGACTAAGATCTTATTAAATTCGGGATTTGTCAAGTGCGTTCGCCCGCGAACCTGCTTTCGGATATTCAGTGGAGACAAATAATTGTTTTCTGCGCCAATGACCCAATGCCGCATCCACGGCAGAACACTGGGCAATGCCCCTTTAAGACCACTTTTATTAAAATCCTCTTATCGTCGTATTAGCGGGATTTTACAGTATTTGTTAAAGATATGTAATAATTCGGACGTCAAGAGCAAACGTATTGAAATCTACAAGCGGAGTCTGAGAAATCAAAAGCTGTGCATTTAGTACCTGACATTCATCGTGGCAAAACAGGCATACGTGACCATTAGCGCAATAGTGATGGAGAACAGCGTGATATCTCCGCCGATGTTCTTGTCGAGCTCTTCGTCCAGCGACAGGTGGTTGGCATAGGCGACATCCAGGTCCGGGGAGCTGTACGCCTCCAGCCGCGTGTTGAACGCCTTCACCTTGAGTGGGTGTTAGTAAAGTTACTGACGTTTCCACAAATCGAGGGCTGAAAACCAGAAGGTATATGTACTAACTGCCTTTGAAGTCAATAGCAGTTAGTACCTTCTGGTTTTGGTTTTCAACCCTCAAAATTTCAATCATATGCAAATTAATTTAGTGTTTTGTCCAATCGATGTACTCAAATATCACGTATTTAGCTGTTAACCTTTTTACACAAAAAGCATGTTCTAAAGCTTGTTAAGTGTCTGTGATTTCACAATAAGATAATTTCCTCTTTTTTAAAATATATTTTTCGAGTAGCAAAAATATATTGATGAAATCGTTATGCAAAGAATAATAATTTAAGACAAAACGTCTTTTTAGGATACACGTTTCCAGTAAAATTCGAATCTCGCCAACAAAATCGCATACTTGAATGAAAACTACACTACTCAAAACAACGCTTAACAACGGCGCGCATTCCAGTAACAGTGCATTACGAACATATCATTCATATTGACTAAACTACTACTACTATATTCTTTACGGCGCCCGCGAAAATGTCATCGACGACCAGAGTTTATATTATTAAAAATATATATTGTACATGTTTATGGAAACAAAACCATCTTATATAAAAACAATGATGCTTGATTAATGTTCTTTAAATGACCTTATTTGTGCAAATGTCATATTGTCGATCTACCGTCGATATGCCCATTTAAGCACTAGCTTTCTGAATGGCTAAACACATTGTCAATCAAATCTCCTCGATAGGTTAATTGAGGGTGTATTTAATGCACCTATCAATATTTTCCCGGGGGGGGGGGGGGAGCGGCAGGCATCAGTTGCCCAGATAAGGGGCGTACACGCGTAAATTACGCACAAATAGTTGGAAGATACGCAGAGAAAATAAACATTTGGGCGTACATTTACGCACAATGTTTTGGAAGTTCGCGTACATTGGTTACTGGAAGACAAAAACGGATGGAAGGTTTGACAAACCTGCCTATCTGAATGTGCAGTTGATATATTCAATAGTTAGCAATAAAGTATTACAATATTCAGAATATACTATTTCTTGTAACATTTATGTACTCAAATAACAGAATTAAAAAGGATTATTATTAAATTCTATAATACGCTGGTCTTCTGCTCTTATCGTAATGTATCGTTGGATGTAAATTTACCCCACTAATCCTACATAGAGTGTACGTTTACACCCAAACATTCTGAAGTGAGTGTACATTTACTCCCAAATTTTCAGAAAGAAGCGTACATTTACGCCCAGTACAAAAATTTATCTGGAGCACTGGCGGGCATATACGGAACTTTAGACTGAAAGCAATTCCTGACAAGCGGGAAATTGACACGCCAAATGATTCCGGGTCCCTGGATATATACTTTGTACGTATTTTAGATCCCGGTAATATTGGCCCCCGGGCCATTTGATACACCAATTAAGCATCGCCCATTGAGGGTATTTAAACAAAAAAATGCTTGACAATAGAGTGGGAAATTACAATTAGTTAAATTCCCCTGAGTTTGCCCGCCGCTCATCCCCCCTGGGGGAAAATATTGATACTAGTAGGTGCATAGCCCGGAAGAATTGGTCAGACACTCGTAAAATATATTTGCATAATTTAACGCTGAAATTATTGTAATATTATTTTAACTCCAGCTGAGATTGTGCTTTTTAACGCTGTGGTCAATTGCAATAATGCCACATACACCGGGGTTTTATGTATCGAATTTTCCTTACCAAAATTAATATTGATCTCGTAATCGTTTTTAATGTATTCATGCGTAAAGGTCAGTACCAGGTTATTGTTGAACCCAACACGCAACACACACAATGTCTAAATGACTGAATTAGAATGAACGAATATCGATAGTCAATAGTCACCATCGTCAGGAGACTGAGATCTATTAAAACTATTTCTGAAACACATTGGTATAGACTGAAAACAACTTTCCAACTAATTTGATTTACAAACTAGAAATGTGTCCACAGACAAGGATGCCCCCACCTAGGCAGCCATTTCTACATTGCACCGCTTTGTCTGTATATGCATATGAATTGTCCTTTATTGTATATTGTACTAGCTGTTAATATATTCTCTTACTCTGCCAAGTTAGTTGAGGTGGCCTGAGAAACTGTAAACACGAAACGTGGAAATTCTACTAAAACCAAATTTCGAACGAAATGAGAGCACACAAAAAAACGTTTTAGTAATGGTGACCTTGACCTTGGTCCCACCAACCCAATATGCAATCCCAAGTAAGGTCTAGAAATAAGGTATCTACATATCAAGTTTCATTAAAATATATCAATGTCTTCTGAAGCTATTGAGCGGAAATTGTATGAAGTTTCATTAAAATATCTCAATGTGTTTTCAAGTTATTGAGCGGAACCATGCTTTTATTTTTAGTAACGGTGACCTTGACCCCACTCAGCCTTTACGCTATCCAAAGTGAGGTCTCGATATAAGGTATCTATGTATGAAGTTTCATTAAAATATCCCAATGTGGTCCTAAGTTGAAACCATTTATCTATTTTAGTAACAGTGACCTTGACCTTCACCCCACCCACCCCATACACAATACCTAGAGAGGTCTTGATATAAGGTATCAATGTATGAAGTTTCATTGGAATATCTGAATTCGTTCTTAAGTTATTGAGGGGAAACCGTTTTTCTATTTTTACTAACGGTGGCCTTGACCTTGGCCCCACCCATCCCATACGCAATTCAAAGCGAGGTCTCAAAATAAAGTATATATGTAGTACGTTTCATTAAAATATCTCAATGCGTTCTCAAGTCATTGAGCGGAAACCGTTTTTCTATTTTCAGTAACAGTGACATTGACCCCACCCACCCCATATGCAATCCCAAGTGAGGTCTCGATCTAAGGTATCTATGTATTAAGTTTCAAAAATATCTCAATGCGTTTTCAATTATTGAGCGGAAACCGTTTTTCTATTTTTGATAACAGTGTCTTGACTTTGACTCCACCCACCCCATATGCAATCCCAAGCGCGGTCTCGCTATAAGGTATCTATGTATGAAGTTTCATTACAATAGGTCAATCCGTTCTCGAGTAAGAGAGCGGAAACGACAAAATACTCCCGTCTGCTTGCCCAACGACATATCCGAATCTAATAAGCGAAATTTTTATTTGAAAAAAATTGGTGAATAAAGGGTAGTAATAAAAACTTTTGGGCAATTATGAGTTATGGTTCTTGTATGCTTTACTTACTCTTACTTGTCTTAAATCATTCTGTGCAAAATCAATAAAATACCATTTTGTCATTTTTTAATTAAGCTTTGCACACTCATGAATAAAGGGAAATAATTCATTAACTTCACAAGTCAGGTTCTGACATGCGACTAACCATCTGGTGATGGTGATCATTTAAGCCAATTTATCCGAAAATCCCTGCATGCATGGCAATATTTTGCTCTGGACAATTATTTGACCTGTGACATTTTTTACTGACATTGACCTTTTCAGCAACAGACCTGGTTCTTAAACCCCACATGCCGTCTCCTAATGCTTATCACTTCTGCAAAGTAATTTGAAAATTCTTTCATGCCGGACAAAAGTATGCTCCGGACAGAGATCATGGTATGAATTCTTATATTTGAAATTTAACCTTTAAGTGCGACCTTGACCTTGGACCTAGTTCTTGCGCGCGACACGCCGTCTTACAATGGTTATCACTTCTGCAACGTTATTTAAAAATCCTTCAATGCAGGACAAAGCGATTGCCTGGACATCAATCTTAACATATCTACATATACTTGACCTTTAAGTGTGACCTTGACCTTGGACCAAGGCATTTGGTTCTTGCAGGCGACACATCACTGCAAAATGCTTATCACTTATGGCAAGTTGCTTGAAAATCCTTCCCTGCTGGACAACATTAAGCTCCGGACAGGGACTATGGCTTAAATTTTATACTTGCCCTTTGACCTTTAAGTTTGACCTTGACCTTTGACCAACGGACCTGTTTCTTGCGCGCAACACACTGTCTTACCAGGCTTAACACTTCCACCAAATTATTTTTAAAATCCTTCGCTGCTGGACAAAATAATGCCCCGGACAGTATCTACAGCTTAAATTCTTTTATTTGACCTTTGACCTTTAAGTATGACCTTGAACTTGGACTTAGGGACCTGGTTCTTGCGCGCAAAACACCGTCTTACGATTCTTAGCACTTCTGCAAAATTATTTGAAAATTTTTCCACGCTGGACAAAATTATGGTCCGGACAGTTTTTTTGGCTTAAATTCTTATATGAGATATTTGGCCTTTAAGTGTGACCTTGACCTTGGACCTAAAGACATGGTTCTTGCGCGCGACACACCGTCTCACCATGCTTAGCACTTCTGCCAATTTATTTGATATTTCTTCCCCGCTGGACAAAATTATGCTCCGGAAGGGTCTATGGCTTAAATTCTTATATTTGACCTTTGACCTATACGTGTAACCTTGACCTTAGACCTAGGGACCTAGTTCTTTTGCGCGACACACCGTCTAACAATGCTGAACACTTGTGTCAAGTTATTTGAAATTCCTTCCATGCTGGACAAAATTATGCTCCAGACAGGGTCTATGCCTTAAATGCTTATATTTGACCTTTGACCTTTAAGTTGTACCTTGACTATGGACCTAGGGACCTGGTTCTTGCGCACGACATACCGTTTCATTATTCCTAACATTTCTGCCAAGTTATTTGAAAATCCTCCAATGCTGGACAAAGTTATTGTCCGGACAGGGTCTATGGCTTAAATTTTTATATTTGACCTTTGACCTTTAAATGTGACCTTGACCTTATACTTAGGGACCTGGTTCTTGCGCGCATTACACCGTCTCACCATGCTTAACACTTGTGCCATGTTATTTGAAATTCCTTCCACACTGGACACAATTATGCTCCGGACAGGGTCTATCACTGAAATTCTTATATTTGACATTTGACCTTTAAGTTTGACCTTGACCTTGGACATATGAACCTAGTTCTTGTGCGCGACACACCGTCTCATTATGCTTAACTTTTCTGCCAAGTTATTTGAAAATCCTCCAATGCTGGACAAAGTTATTTTCCGGACAAAAATACGAACATACGTACATACGTACACACGTACATGCGTATGTACCCACGGGCAGGGTAAACACTATATGCCCCCCCCCCCATTATTGATGGTGGGGGCATAAAAAAGCTACGATGCACAAAGGTGACACACAACTGACAGGGCTGTCCGGCTGGCCCAGTGATTGGTACACTCGTATCACATAGGCGATCATGGTTCGATTGCCGTTGTGAGTGTTAAGTGGTCACTCTACCGGGCCGGGTTGTTTCCCCAACACAACAACAAATTCATGGCTGAAAATTGCAGTTATAATGCAACATTCCCCCGCATTTCCGTACAACTGAAACCCTAACAAATTTATGGATGAAAATTGTAGTTATAATGCAAAATTCGTTCCAAGTTTCTGTATGTCTGAAAACCTAACTGCGTATATGTGAGGGGACACAAACGGGCCAATATATTCTGAGGCTTCGGCGGCGAACGGTTACGCAAAACAACTGGTACTAGTAAATGCATGTGGAAGGTTTATTACCCATAGGTCTGCCACTTCTTTGTCCCTATCTGTTTTCAGCGAGTACTTGAGGAGAATGTATTCCACACCAGAAAGCACTCCGTTCACAACTTGTACATCGCCTTAAAAATACATGAAACATAAATTATACTGAGGCCAACGAAGGCAAATGATTGAGCTATTGTGGTAATATAATTAGGTATGCAGAAATGAATAAAACAATTAATATAAATTATACACACGGCGGCATTAATCTTCGATACTTTTGCTACATTATGCATCTAGATAATAGTGATACTAGTATTTCATGGACAGTTTTTATCACCCACTAATACGATATTCAACTACATTGTGTTTATAATGAAGTATATATCAAAAGGAAAATGTACTTTTAGAATCCATGATTAAATACGTTTATATAAAGATCAAATTGTCATACATGTATCTATAAATCCATGATGAATAACGTTCATATTCCGCAAAGAGCTCACCTCCAGTCATCGTTGCATAGTTCATAGTTCCGACTGTCGATGACGTGAATGCGGGATACGTCACGTTTCCGGTCCCCACGGCGCTCAGGAAGTCGGCGTCCCAGAAGATCGACCCTTGCACGGCGCATGCGTTGTAGGCTTTCGCACACAAGTCTTGGAACTGAAGTGTCAACGCCTACGCGCTTACAAAAACATGTATGAGACTGCGAGAATTATTTGTACTGTTGTTCTCAAATCATTGATGCTATACACGAGGTATTTGTTCAATGGTCGATTACGAAAGTGGTTTGTCTATGACAGATGAGCCATGATTGCAGTTATGACACTAAAAGATGTGTAGACAAATACCATAATTATGGAGGTCTCTCCGTCTCTATGGTATTACTACGAGTATTCGATGCTCGTACTTTAAAGAGACAACGGTATTAAGTTATTTTAATCACAGTATAGCCAAAAGAACCTTTTACTTGTATATTATAAAATTGCATAATATATACACCCATTTAATACTAATTAAATTCAAAATATATTCCCAGGGCGAAACAGTAATGCCAACATATGACTAATTCTCACTGTGAAAGTCTGTCCGTTGTGGGTAACGGTAATGCTCTGCACTACGGTGTCTATGTCCTTGACCTTTCTGAGCAGGGTCGAGGTCAAAAGGTTACCCGAGTTGGCGCGCACTATGACCCTGGCGTAGTAGCCGTCGGACAGGGACTGGATACTCTGGTAGTTCCTGCTGCTCAGATCCGGGAACGTGGCCTCCATGGTGGCCTGGTCTTCTCGCGAGCGAGTACCTGCGACCAGAGTGTTGTCATGGTTACTGATATTATGGCAAGTAAAGAGAACCTGCTAGCGCCTTCTGTGGTAGTTTGGAAAGCCTCCCATAACTACAGTTAATTTACTCACCCAATGAAACAATAGAAAGAGCTTCTGAACAATTATATGTACATGCTATTACTGGTGTTGAATTTAATTCCTGACACGCCATAACAATCCAGTAACACTTGTAAATAAGTGTAAACATTTATAATACAAAAGACCCTTTTTGTAATGTACTTACATGTAGCAGTTTCGACTAATGCTTGCGTCAACAAGAAAACATAATGTATTATAATTATTTACATCTTCATGGACAAAACTGTAGATCTATTAAGTTTCGAGTTATTCCGTCAGTTATCAACCAGAAATATCTAAGGAGAGGTTACATTGTACAATCAGTGTCAAAATTTAGTTATTTTTCTTTTCTTTTCCAAAAAAGTAAATCAATTATAATTTGACAATTAAACGTTAAGTGTGATTAAGACACGTCTTAGAATTTAAATCGAAAACACAGCCATAACATGAAGTTACTTTAATACACGTGTATACCCTACCTTCCGGCAGATAGACTTCCTGTGCATTGATGTTCGACTTCAGCCTCAGCATGCCGACGGCCAGCGCGCAGTTGACGACGACGACGACGATGATGATCTTCCAGGCGTGACGGGAGACGAAGCCGCCATAACGAGCAAACACTCCCCCTATCTTGTCTTCCACTCTCTCGTAAAACTTGAGCCAGTTCATTCTGTCAAGGAAAACGGCTAAACTTGAGCCAGTTTATTCTGTCAAGGAAAACGGCTAAACTTGAGCCAGTTTATTCTGTCAAGGAAAACGGCTAAATTTGAGACAGTTCATTCTGCCAAGGAAAACGGCTTAACTTGAGACAGTTCATTCTGTCAAGGAAAACGGCTAAACTTGAGACAGTTTATTTCTGTCATGCAAAGCGGCTAAACTTGAGACAATTCATTCTTGCAATGAAAACAATGGAAAACATGATAGAGATGTAACAATCGTTAGGAGTAGTATATAAGGAGCACTATGCGCCGTTCTTGAGCGGGTCTAACTTGAGCAAGGGCGGTCATTTTGGATGAAGTCATCACGTCCTTGACCTAGTTGACGTAAGTGCAAGCTGACTTGAATGGATTGAAAATGTAAATTTTGTTATTAGTGAACGGCAGATATTGACGGTTTAATAATATAATGACACACGATAACGATTAAGACGGGTGTTGTTGTCGACTTCAAATGAAACGACCGGAGCAAGAATCTCGCCCCATTCTCGACGCAAACGCGCGTTCCACCGTAAACGCGCATAATTACTAGTTATTAAGGAGTTTATGGCAGTTCGCGAAAAAGGGACTGTCACCGACAAAAATGTCGATTTGAACAATGTATGGTAATTATGCATTTCATTGCTAAAGAAATCCTTTGACAACGGAAATGTATATTGAAGCAGAGGTTGAGACCAATGGAAAGATTTTACGCAATAAAAAGCATGGTTGATTACATCATCCCGAACAATTTAATTTTCAGTAAGTAAATTACATTAGACGTTTAGATGTGATTTAAAAGAAAGAGATTTTGGTTCAGTGCGTTAAAAATGTTAAAATATACGGAAAAGAATGGATTATGTAGTTATAGTTGATTACAGTTTTTAGAAGAAAGGGACTGCGTGAATCATGAAATTCTTTGCTCGATAACCCTGACGAAGATTTGTGTCTCCATCAAAAGTATTTTGACAGTGAGAATTGTTTCAAATGTAATCCTCATTTCGCCATGAACGAAACAAAATTTCAGGAGTTTTTTTAACATTTCTTGTAGTGAAAATCATCCGAAACGGGAGCATATCTTTCACTGCGAAAAGTGTTCACCTACGTGGCCATATTTTCACCTGTGTGCTGAATATTATCCATTCAGTACCTAACTTAAGCACAACACAGTATAAAGCAAAAAATAATTGTTTTGCCGTTCCATTTTCATAGCATCGGTCATACAAAACGGAACAGGTACAATGGCTGATGGAATAAATGAATGCAACGATAACGCCGGGATAACGAATTCAATTACGGAACTTTAAGTATGCTATGCGAACCCGCGAACGATGAATATTACCGATGAACTATTCTAATCCGGGAAAAACATTCGATATCATTTAAAGATAATAAAAAGGATCGAGCCCTTATTATCCTTACGACGTTCTCAGTCCCTGGATTCATTATTTTAGGAGAGAGCTACAATCCATATTGTCCGAAGGCACAGCTTAAATCAGACCGGATGCGTTTATGTGAAGCAGTTTAATTTACTTGACAACGTCTATGCTACAGCCTTTAACCTGGACGGTTACGTGTTTGTTGATGTGAGACAATTCGTAAACGACACTGCTACAATAATCGGAGTAGACTTTAACTTACACCAGCGGTTGACGCTCAAGCAGATGACAACATCCATTGACGAGGCCATTGCTCGAAGCTCGAGTGTTTTGGAACAGACTTAAGAAGTACGAAACTTAAAATCATGGAATCAGCTATGGATACTTCCAAACAACCGTTGCTAGAATCTTATTTCGAGTTTTTGTACGCCGAAGAAAATTTGAATAAAATGCGTTTCGTTTTTAAAAAGCACTGCTCGGGATGTGAAAGTGGACACTTGTCGCAACTCATGCGTGTTTGAACATGCCTGAACTTTGCCAATAAGAATTATATTTCGACGATATTTTTCGTGACGTGGGTGATTCGTTAATATTAGACAACTGGAACGCAGCCATATCGGTCATGGATGATGTATCACCCGTTCTCGTGGCCATGCGCAAACTTAAACTTTACTGTAGCGATTGGAGGGACACGGAAATGAAAACTTCGTCGTAGAAACTAAGAAGGCTGAGATTTGACTGAAGTATTTTATTTGTTGTATAAGTTTGTCTTATGAATCTACTGGTATTAACAGGTCGATTTTGCAAAGTAGAACGATTTTACAAGAACCACATGTTTTTTATGTGTGTACATCATTTACGTAACCATAACAATGTGGCATGTCCTTAACGACAGAAGTTCGGTTTGGTTCAGTATACACTTACCAAACAATAGTGTACAATGAAACAATACAGTAATACTTTATATTTTATTAGATGATCACTATTTCATTTTCAAAGAAAAAACTTTACATTCTTTATTATACCAAGAAGTTGGATTACTGCTGGTAAATATTTTATTTGTTTACACAACGCATGAAATGTATTTATGCGCTAATAATATACACAGTCGAATATTTGTCCTGTCATAAATTGGCCAGTTATAAACGACTTAACTGTTTGTACTCATTAATTTAAATATTGAATAATTTACTGATATTTTGTATTGTTTGACACACTTCTAAAATACAATAGACATAGTTTATATTGGATTTGTTTTAAACAGTAATTCAACTTTAACAAACATGTCAATTAAACAATACACACAATTTAATAAACTACTTTTTTACAAAGTGATGAACACATTTGACCTTTTCCACTCCTTAAACATTCTCAATAAGTATTAGTCATAAGCTGAGTCACGTTAGCATCGTTTGTTTCCGTTTTTGTCGAATCAAACATGTTTACAAATTCTTCCATTGTCTCGCCCGACAATAACTTACGCAGAAACATAATGCTGTAAAGTCCACACATCATTGTATCATCGCTCTGAATTTGCGCACTATTTACAACAGTTTTGGCTTTTTCATGCAGCCAGTGTTAAAAAAGACACTATTTTGTACGGGTAATTTCCACAGCGATCCATGAACTGAATATGACTTGGTCCATCACAGTAAAACGCGCACCAATGTTGTCCCGGTAATTGATGTGGGCCCGTGTTTGCGATGAAACCGTATTGTTGTCTAGGAACGGAACGAGGTAATTGATCCGCTGCATATACACCGACGACGTGGTCTCGTAAGAGAGGGTCACGTATTCATTATTGAACGATTATGTCTCGCTCGTTATTGATCTCGAAGTATCCTGGATCTTCGTTGTAGCTCATTGGTTCTGAAATCAATCAGAATAGTTATATTCAAAATGACGCTTACATGTCAAAAGTCCAATGTAAAACATACTAAAAAGAAAGATTTTTAAGACAGTTGTAAATACAAGAACTACTAACCATTAAGACCCGACTTGAACTGAACTTCCAGTCTGACGTTTTCCATTCTTCACCAGGGACATAAACTCTCCGTGATGAGAAAAGTCGGGCTCCAACTGGAAGCGAACAGGGGTTTCCATTTATAAAGTGTTGTACGTCTAAACCATTGCCTTCATCTCGTCTCCATTTGCAGCTATTTAACATCAGATTCGTGTAAGCTCTCATAACAGCGGCACCATCCTCTGCGGTGAAGTTCATTTTAAGGGCATTTCCTCCGACCGGAAGACCGTCCGCATAGATAGCGATGTGTTTGATTCCGCAGTTTTCGAAATTAAACGGGTTAGTGGTATAGTCCCCGTTTAATGCTTTGCTTTTGACAAACGATCACCTTTTCTGGTCTGCGTCCTTAAAAATGTTTTCCCAGCTGAACGAATTTATGCCTGTCGCAATGTTTTGTGAACGACATTCCGCCTTGGTGTACGGATATTCCACCTTGGTGTACGGATACAGAGCATTGTTTTTCTCTCTAGGAGTTTAGAATGTCCGTAGATAACCGCAGGATTTATCCGAATCTTTTTAGCCAGGACGTAAATGTCTTCGAAAAGGTTTTAAAGTCAGTTGATGCATCCGCCGCTATTAATGCAAAGTTGGCGGGACTTCTGTACAGCTTAAACTTTACATCGACTTGTTTCAGTAGGTAGCGCTCGAGGGAAAGGAGGTCATGAAATAAAGGCCCTCGCCAATCCAACGTCTTGGAAGTTTCAATCCATTTCGCTCTCATAAAAAGGCCGTTTTTTGTTGAACTGGGATCTGTTACTCCAGGTGAATCGGCATCATCTGTCAACCACATCTGAGTCTGTGTCTGACAAGACAGAGCATCACTGCCACTATTGATTAAGGTTTGAATATACGCTCTGTAAGCTTGCAAAAACAAGTTGGCTGGTCCCACTTTTTCCGATGTTAGTGCACTACCTACCATCCGCTTTTTCTGAGTCTCACGAACAGCTGAGAATTCAAGTCCAGGTAATCGGTGGAATTTTGTCCGTTAATGCGTAATTCGAAAGGTCCATCACCAAAAATCTGCGACATGGGGCGCACCTCCTCGTAATAAGTAATGTGTGTGGAAGGTAAATCGAACAAGCTGAGTTCGGACACCATTACTTCTTTCAATTGTTCTTCGTTGAATACAGACATAATGGCTACTAGATCTTGAAAATGTCTTTACTTTGTCTGGAACGATTTACTTTTCGAACTTTTTAATCGCTTTCCGTTCTTTTCGATTTCTTACTGTTTGGCTGCTGTATTGAACTCGGTGCTATACGCTTTTCACCACGATCAGTGTCGGACTGAAGAGCGCGGACGACGGCTTCCGCATTTATATCTTCCCTTTTTAGCTGTGATTCGACAGCTTTTAAGAAAAACGGTTTTGATTGGTCCACCTTAATAATTCTCGGGCGTCGACGGGTTCCAGATTGGTTCAGCAATGTTTTTCCTGTACTCACTCGTTCGAAAACAACTAACCACTTTTGAGGATTCGACACGTACAGCTTCATATTTGTTACAAGAACGGGTATTGTTTTGTACGAAGCGTCAGATACACTGGCTTTATCAACTCTCAGGTGTCCTGATCATTTTTACGTTTTATACAGATTTCGAATTCGCGAATTTCCTGTTTCGTGACATGAGACGTAAAAGGGAGTACTCAACGTACAATCCCATTGACCCTTGCTGCTTTTCTCTGCCCGTCTGAGAAGAGGTCGTTCCTCTCCTTTCATGATGCTTTCTGTGCACAAGTCTGTGAATACGTTTAGTCCTTGCTAATCTCATTTCCTTTCTCGGTGGCGTGAAAATGCACCGGTGCTACTTTCCATTTTTCATGTAAGAACAACGGTAAGTTCATCTGTACTTTGAATTTATGCGTCGTATTATCGGTAAAGAAAGCGTTGCTCTCATCGCTTTTGAAGTAGATATACGTGTCAGTTGACATTGTTGAACAACTCTATGGCTGGTTTCAAAGGCAGTGGTAATAGTTGTCTATGTTTTTTTTCAATAGTCTTCGTTGCTGCTGACGGTTAAGGTCCTTGGAAACCAGTCGTCGAATAACGCTTTCATGCGGGAACAGTTTTTTCTCATCTTTATCTTTTATAGGGCAAGTTCCTTTTAAAACGTTGTATACGGCTTCCAGTATGCTTCGCAGTTGAGTATCAGATGCAGATTTCAATGTGGCGAGACGTTGTTCGTCCGTAGATTGAACGAGTAATTCAAACAATGGCACTTGTTTTGTATCATTCTGTTTGACACCGAAAGACGTTATGACGAGGATATAGCAGGTTAATCTCTTTTTAAACTTTTCAGGTCTTCCTCGTTTATCCAAGAATCAAACTTTGGTGCGCAGCGTTTCCACCTTACTAAATATTCTTTTTTCTTTCCCTTTCGTCTTGAACGTATCACCGATTTAATTAAATATGTTTCCCCCTCAAAGGCGGTCATGAGCTGATTTTGATAAAACGTTCCGTTCACTATTTCTCTGGCATAATCCTTCAAACGATATTGAGGGATGTTTCCATCCATAAAACACTCGTTTAACACAAACAGTTGTATTTATATAACGCAACCTTCAGTTCTTTCTTAGGCGATGTCTGATATTGGAGTTTCCACAATTCATTAGTCTTCGCTTTTTGCGCTTGCAGGAGAACGTTTTACAAATCGATGATAGGTCTTGTTGTAGCTCTCTGTCACCTCTTGAAGAATGTGTATCCATCGGGGGTCGTGTTTATAAGTCATGTATCGAACGATGCGGGATTTAATGGTTTTAATCGCTCTTCGGCGAAGGATGCTTTAACGTCGCTTTGCGTGGCAAAGAACGAAACGCCTTTGCTTTTTAAAAACTGCTTTACTTCCTTGTTCACATATTCCGTTCCTTTATCGCTTCTGATGCGTGTTGGCTGTCTCATGTGAGAAAAAATCAATTTAAACGCCTGCATAACTTCTTTGCCAGTTCTTGTACGTACTGGCACAGTTTTTCCCAGCAAATTTCCCTTCTTTCCTCAGACTGAGAGGAACGTTGATGTCTCGTAATAAGCCGTTAAATTTCTCCATGCCCGAAGGTTGAAAGTCTATATTATCTTTAAGCTGGACTTTGATTAAATCCACGACGTTGGAACTCCGTTACTTTTCTCCGTACAAAGTCACTTCCCCTTTTACGTTCCAGTTCACGTGGGGCTGGATATAAAATAAGTGCACGTGCTCGACCTTGCAATGACTTTGGAAACAAAGTGAGTAAGTATTCTATGTCTTTGTTCTTGGCAGCATCGGCGAGTGTTCTGTACGCTCTGGAGCTTAAGCTTCTTCTTCAATGTTTCCTTTAATTAAGTGCTATCCTTTCTTGTAGCCGCTAGAAGTCGTTGATATCTGTCATGCGGCAGTAACACCATTTTTTGCATGTATATTCGATCCTGGTTTAGTAACCAATGCCACACGTTAGTTTCAAACGACTTTTATTCGGCCTGGTACACGACGGTGTCTTCCTCCGGAAACACTTTGCTTCTCACACAATACGATTCTACGCCGAGGGAGAAAAGTGCAATACTAAATAACCGTACCGCGGGAGAAAATTGCAATACTAAATAACCGTAAGGCTCTTGCGTCGCGTCTCTATACGCATCCATGAGTAACAAGCTTTTCCTAAAAAGGCTTGGCGCGCCAAACACTGCAACTGTGACGCGTCTTTCGGATTTTTCATCAGCACTTAAATATGTGTGTCCAAATGCGACTGTGTTTTTTCTTAGCAGTACATATTCTGGATCACGTACAGTAAACTCAGATGACGATGGTGGATGCCTTTCACGAATAAGTTTTCCATTTCTGGCGATGACGACACACTTTCCATCAGGTCGTCTAAAACTCTCAGATTACACACATTTTCATCCGACATTTTGTTAAGTTCTTCTTCTGTTGGCAAACCATGATGAAAGGTTATGAATGGTAACTCTCTTTCCATTTGTTCCAACAACGGTTGATACATGGCATAGCGACACAATACTTTTTCAGGCGAATGATTAAACATTTCGTCTTTATGTCGCAACAATCGAAACACCCAGTTAGTTTTACCGCTGCATGTCCCTCCAGAAACAGAGATCGATGAACATTGAACCGAACGTTTGCTTATTCCGCTTGAGCTGAATTTGTAAACGTTGAATGTTCTTGAGGTATAATAGGGACAACGCTTTCGTTTGAGTTTTTTGGCAACGTCGTTTCAACCGATAGGCAACAATGCGAGCTGATGATGGTTGGTAGCGTTTGACCTTCCTGACAATATAGGTATCTAAACATGATCCGATCATTTCGTTCCCTTGGTATTCAATCTTAAATAGACCCTGAGTTCGCTTATCGTAATTAGCATTTGTCGAGCAACAGGCACGGGAAACCAGTGGTACTCTTCGTCAGCTTCGACCTCTGTGTCGTTGCAAAAACCTTTTAACCCCTTTTCAAACCTTTTTCTCATCTCTGGTTTGATAAGATCTCGCAAACAGGTGCCCGAAATGGCCATATAGGCGCTATCGGTATCCATCTCGCAATATTCAAAGTCGGAGCGGTTCACGTAGACATCCATTAAATCGAAATAAAAGAGGAGCATGCGCAGTTTGGCGTATTGTAAAATAAAAGTTGGATCGGCAGGTCTAATTTGATTTTCGGTTTAACCATTTCGGTTTCGTAAAACTGTTCTTCCTGGTCAAGGCAATCTAGATTTTGGAAACAATGCTCATTTACATTTAGACACGTTTCATTTTCTCCCTGAACGTATACGATCTGTCGGTTTTTGCTTTTGTCCATGATTAGGGAACCAAAACTCGAATTCACTGTAACCTTCATGGTATCCGCAATGATGGCCGTGTCCGGATCCTTATCTCCTAGCCTTCTCGCATCGCTCACGTTCATTACAAATTCTTTAAATCAACGATCGGCGCAAACTCAACCACTTGGCGCCTTTTTGTGACGACCTTTCCATGATTTAAATACCATTAAAGAAGAGGTATAGCTAGTAATATTTGCCTGGCTTTCATATCACCTACAAGTAATTTTTGTGACATGTGTCGGATAATTGATATTCTCAAACATGCGTTTGCATGCGTTTGCCAATAGCATCAAACGGAATATTTGTGGTGCAAAATAAGGGCAAAATACTCGTAGGGAGACATAGACGGATGTTGGCAATATGAAGGCCAATCTTCTGGCACTTCGATGTCCACCTCTACTATGACAGACAGCGCTCCTTTCACAACACCATCCAAGATAGAAGTTTCTGTGATGTGTCCCTTATTGCCTTGAAAGAATCCGAGGCGTAATGTTTCGAGAAAATTGTAAATATCCGGGTGTTGGCGACAGTAGCGACCGAACTCACACTCCCACATTTCCGTCACATGATGTTCGCGACTTAAATATGCCGATATCTCCTGTGTTCTTTGATACTTTTGCGCATCCTTGATTCCTTTCGTGACTTTGCAGAGGTGTCCGTGAAAATAACAGCCGTGAAAGGCCTGTCTTCGGGGTGGACAGAAGGTGAATACCTGTCTACATGATACTTTCAAACTCTAACTTCTCGTCCAGTGTTTAGTTTGTGTTGAATGGTCGTTCCGCGCGAGCGAGTGTGCAAGCCAGTCCATCCAATAGTAGGCGGATATGTATTTATCCCCTAATTCTGGTCGACAATTATTATCCGCGCGCCCGCGAATAAAAGGTCCTACGGGCATAGGCTGACCGATGGCCTCGAGGTACAAGGCGCTGGCATGAAATCCGAGAATAGACACGCATTTCTTTTTACCTCGGATTAAGGTTTAATTGGCGTTGTGGTGTCGGGTGAAAATGATGCTAGGTCCACCCACGATATTTTGTTTGATTGTTTGGTACAAATCGCTGTAGTTGCGGTCAAAAAGAGCAAAATTGACATTTCGTTTTTGTGCCGTACGAAAGAGCAACTGTCTAGCGATCTCTGGTACCGATATTGCAGTCTTAAAGACGCCAGTGGCCTGGCCAAAGTAAAATGTCTGAAATCGTTTCACAGCCTCCACAAAGAGTCCAACATCTAAATTGTTTTACCATACTAAAATGTCGCAGAAAGATGTCATTTTATTAGTTGTCCACACCTCTTGACAATAATCGTGCTGATGTTTTTCCCTTTAAAGAACTATTGGAGTCATCGTGTGGTGGCAAGCTCGAGTAATCAAGTTTGTCAACAAGATCAAACCATTCGTTAGGAAAGAAACCCTTTTGTTCTTCTACACGGTATGCTTTTAAGAATCCGGCGTATGATGAACAAAGTCGTGGCAACTGGAAAGCATTCGATATGTTAAGCCGCCAAACAGATGTACACAATGTAATGAAATAGCCTTATGCAACCCCACAGAGGGAAATGTTATTATAAACAATTGGTCTTGTGGAATAATTTCTTTATTGTAAACACTGGTTTACCGTTATTAAAAGGTTATGTTTCACAGTTTCTAGTACGTTACCAGTTAAATAATATGAGGCGTGTCGTGACACCAAACTGTACCTCAAACTGTTCATTTAGTTTATGAAAATGTATAGGTTGTTAACTCAAGATGCATTATTTTATATGTTTGTTATCTCAACAGTAAACTTTTCAAGTTTAATTTAACGTGTATCACCTTGTTAGTGCCTTTAATTCGCTATTACAGATACACAAGTGCATAGATGTAGAGAGCATTTTTCTGATCAATGTAGCCATAACGATACCGTATTGTAGTCTGAAATACATCAGGTAGGATTTTGAGTTAGTGGGGCGGACATATTCATTTAATGAAAAAGGCTGCTAACAAACTAGTCTTGGTCTCTAAAACACGTTGGGATAGATATCGAAAACGTGCGATATCGACACAAAGAACAATTTAACGAATATATACCGAGAACGAGTTTGGTTATTACAAATAATTGTCTGACGAACAGGTCATTGGCAACAAAATGATTGTGGGACAATTTTAGAGGGGGCGTACGGCGCTTCCCCCCCTCTATATCCGCATATGTTCATTGCGTGCAATCAATACAGAGTACACACAAATTACAATACTAATTGAAGCGCTGCGCTCTCATAAGCAATTTCATATATGTATCATCTTGCTGGTAAAACACTATTTCTTGAACTTTGAAATTCCAAGTCAATTCGAGTTTAAATAATTCTGAAAGTTTCTTTTTTCAACCAATCATTCATTGGTCCATCGTCGGATACCCACGTTCGACCCATTCCGCTCTCACCAAATACTGGAGTGTAACGGAATGATTAGTCGTGGGTATCCGACGATGTCATTGGTCAGAGTGTTTATGTATATACATATTTTAATTAATTATTAATAATTTTTCTAACTCATTTAATGAAATAAATTAATTAAACCATCCAACGCACAATTTATAATACGTTATTTGAAGGTATTGAAAGCACGGTTCGTAGGCATTCGAGTTAACCAATAAATCAATAGGTCAACTTACCTGCTGACAGAATACGAAATGACCGATTCCGGATGGACTGTTGGTAGAATTTGGTAAACGAATTTTAAAGATCACACCTTACGAAATCAATCACGAACAGTGTATTGTTAAATTCAAGAATATTAAAACAACATCTGTTATTTTGAAATCGTGGGTAAAAACATTACTGTTTTCTATACAATTTAGTACTGTCAACGCTTGCAAATGCCAGTTATACATAAATATCGTCGCACTTCGAGCCTGACTAATGAAGTTACTAATGATCTAACTATGCGTATCGTATTTGAGCAGCTGATTTTGTATCAGAATGAGCGCGCAAATTCAAGGGTTTTTATTACGAAAAATTGGTTTCCTGCTGCACTATAAAGGATATTAAATGATAGAAATGTGCTATGTTTAGACAACTACATTTAATACAATTTAATAAATCTAATACATAATGAGATATTCGATAACAACAAATCAGAAAAACAATGTTTGAAAAAAAACTAAAACCCCAATCGGGTATCGAACTCACGAGCCATAGCAGAAATGACAGTACTTAGACAGCGCTTTAACCGACTGCGCTGTTCTGCTTTGAAAAGAAACATGTGCACACTATGGTTATACAAAATACTCACAATTCTGACGTCAAAATGTAAACATGAAAAGGCCAAACAAAACACGACCCATATTATAAATTGCTTTTTACCTCAGTATGCGAGACCTCTTTTCCCATTATATATACCGTATTTTAACCATTTTTATATGCCATTATTAATGTCTTAAGATTTTTTTAAAGAAAGTACCCCCTTGAGACGCCTTTCGCTGACATGGTCCCTTTAATTATCCGTAAATTAAAAATTGGAACAAGAGGTACATGATTGCCCAAAGCGCTTACCTGAGAACTGGCACAGATAAAGACCATACTGTTGTGACAGGTTTGAAAATGAAGGCATCTGAACAATACACATGTTTCCGCAAAGGGGGATAGGATTGGTTTGATTTAAAACACTTGTTAGAACACTGGGCTAACTAAAATACGAGTTGGTTAGTGGATGTGCAGTGTTTTTGCTTTTGGATCTCAAATCATTCTTCTCAATATTCTTACATTACCCTTATTCATTAAGTCAGTGACAATACTGGAAAATGCAGAAACAGTAGATTTTGATGTCTTTTTGCATAAAGTTTTGGCAAACTGGTTGCAATGCGATAACTGCGATTTCTGTGCTATAAGGTTAAGTTTGCTTTTTCTTTGATAAGTTTCTCTCCAATGATGAACGATGATGTTAATACAGGCTCTGATGCCATCAATATTGTATGTACGCATAACTTCGTGTAAGGTTTATAATAGTTGGAAATCAAATGTATCAACCATTTTTTATGGTCAAACGCAAAGCCAATCATTGCTAACTTGTTGATGTGTTTTTCCACACGCAATCGGCAATAACTCCGGTGTTTCTGGTCCGATCATGCTAATATTCAACTTCACCTGTAATCTTACGTTCATAAACAAACTGTGCACGATTGGTGAAGATTGGATGAAAAAATGAAGTCTCTATCCTGAATAATGTCAATTTTTGGATATATTTTTTTTCACAAACAAAGGGCAATAACTCCAGTGTGTCTGGTCCGACCTTGAATACACGATAATGGACAAACTGTGCAAGATTGGTGAAATGTTGAAGAAAAATGAAGTCTCTACCCTGAATAATGTCCATTTGTGTATATTTTAATCAGAAACAAAGGGCAATAACTCCGGTGTTTGGAGCACGATCTGGCCCATTTTTGGCGTCTGCTGACATCTGATGGTCCAAAACAAACTGTGAAATTTTGGTTAAATTGGATGGAAAATAAATTCTATATGTTCGTAAAAGTAATTTTTGCACGTTTTTCATGAAAAAGGGACAATAACTATGGTGTTACTGGTGTGATTTGACCAAATAACAACCCAGTTCGAGATTTTATGGTCATACACAAACTGTGCAATTTTGTTAAAGATTGGATACAAAGTGAAGCCTCAAATGTGAGAAAGACAAAAATTGTTGACGGAACACGGACGACGGACGACTAACGACGGACGACGCAGGAGAGGTCCCATAAAATCGTGCTCGGGTGAGCTAAAAATAATTACATATAACACAATCATAAAGCTCCTATTGTGTAAGTGTTCTTAAGATATGGAAGCTTTTGGTGGTCAATTTGTTAACTTATTAATATATAATTCAGGGCCTTACTGTAATTATAAATAATATGCAGTTAAAATGCGCTCAGTTTACATATGCGTAGTTAATACTCAGCAATTGCCGCTAATATCAATGCTTTTATGTGTGTTAAATAGCTTTTACTCCTACAGAATATGTGCATGTATTTCTATATAAAAAATAATAATGCCTATCGTTATGCAGCTTTATTTCAGTGCATTACGGTCGACAATAAATAGCACTAGACATTACATTCTTACGAATTTTACAACCCATCTGCTTAGCCGCACAAAAAATAGACATTTGTTCAAACTGTCCGTAATTGACTAGATTTTGTTCAAAGCTATGTCTGAGTTGTACATGTGTGTAATTAAATTGCTTACAATAACTGCGTTATTTTATACGTACTTGATTTGATTGTTTATGCTGGAATATTTGCATTTTCATTTGTATTAAAGTTATACAATGACAAATGCTCGCGCCACTGCTAAATAGCCGTTTGTCAAGTAGGCTAATGCGCAAAATTAAAACACCGCGAAATACAGTTAACAGTATGATAATAGAAATAATATAAATTACCATCCATACTCTTGTATCTATCACTAATATGTCAAACTATAATATGTTATGAACTTTACCGATGTATTAATTGAATATCATTTATATATCCACATACAATGTACTCAAATCAATTGAAGCGCAACATCAGCTGAATATGTAAACAGACACGTTAATTGATATTCGTATTAGATCTGTGTTACTTATATCAACGAATTAATAATCCAAAATAAAATCACGCGATTTTAAAGAAGCTGTATCGATTTTACTGGCAATCCATTTTTTGCCACGGCAATAATGCACCTATCAATATTTCCCCCCCCCCCGGGGGGGGGGGAGCATATACGGGAATTTAGGCTGAAAGCAAGTTCCGACATGCGGGAATTCGACACGCCGAATGATTCCGGGTCCCGGGAAATAGACTTTGTTCGGATTTTAGATCCCGATAATATTGGCCCCCGGGCCATTTGATACACCAATAAAGCATCCCCCATTGAGGGGATTTAGACGAAATGCTTGGCTCTATTGGGGGGGGGATTAGATCCCAAAAATACAATTAGGTCAAATTCCCCTGGGATTGCCCGCCGCTCCCCCCCCCCCCCTGGGGGAAAATATTGACAGTTGCATAATGCGGACATTTGGCTCGTGGCGATAATAATAGATCTCGTTCACACACACAAATATTAATGACTACTTATCATGAGATGACGAGACAAAAATGCTGATGTTATTTTGTTATAGATCTATCGGACGGTGATTTTTACGCGTAGAGATTCTAAATGACATGTGAATTCCGAAGGTGAAATTCAGAGTATTAACCAAACAATGATTTTCCAACGTCTAGATTTCATCTTCACTACTATTTTTAATCAAACTGCTATTTACAAAACAACAGCTTCTTAATTATAATTTCGTTCCCTACATATACATAGCATTTTGAAATAAACGCGATATCGATGGCGTCATTAGATATATTGATTTTCCGTGAATTCGTCATACAGTTGAACTGTTCACATTGACCTCACACTGAGGTGGATATTATTATAACGCGTGTGTTAATGTCACACACATTAAAGCATAATTCAAAATGTGGGGAGAAGATTGATATAACATTTCAAAATGTTTTTACCGCATCGTTTATGTAGCTCTTCTCAATTAACGATCTATATGTAGCTCTATATGTGATGTCATGACAAGATCCCAAGTATATTTCAAAGTTTACATGAGATCCTTCCGCGCCGAAGCTGCATTATATGTGAGGACCCGGGGTGTGTCCCAGCACCTCTGATCTCAATCGTAACCACTCGGTCTTTCACTTTCCGGTTGTCGGAAGTGGCCGCTGTGACCAGAGTGGAAACTATCTAGATCAGTGTTAACCCACCATTAAAAGTATTAATTTTAAGAGTGTTTAGTTTTAAAGACGGATACAGTGTCAAGTGCTGTTGCTTTGTTTACGTAACAACTAATTCAACGAATCAGGTGTTCCGCCCATCATGTGGTTCGTATATACATGACCATGTATATTTATGCACACAACCGGATGTAGGAAACAAAAAACAATAACAAAACACATCAGATGCAAACTACACATGTATCTAGCAGATCAACTTCTTGTGGCTTAGGATTCTTGAGTCTAAGGATTTCGAGTCTAAGCATTCTTGAGTCTAAGGATACTTGAGTCTAAGGATATTCGTATCCAGTTATAAGAAAGATATATATCCATCTGCGGTTCCTGAAGTTAAATAATAGGTTAGATCTAGAACTATATTCTTCCGGGTAGTGAAACCAACATTTTTTTTTCATACTCCAGGACCAATCATTGGTCGAATGTTGAAAACATTCGTCGGTTAGATTCCACTCATCCAATAATTATTACCACTTTCACTTTACTTTGGCGTACCAACAATAACATTGTACTTCAAAACCACTGTTAATCCACAAATATCATGACTTACCTTTCTTAGTGTTCTCAAGGTTTTGTCTAGCACATCTACTAAAACATTTGCAGTGCCTATGCAGCAGAGATCAGACTGAGTGTCACGTGTTCGACCTACATGCTGTCGCTAAGCCACAATAAACATTGAACTATCAGAAACTAAAAGCAGTATTTGTTAATCTCATTTCCACGAAATCAATACACGCACACTATACCATCTAAATGCATTGATAACATTCGGACACGATCAGTTAATGTTCCATGAGTCAACTGTATTTCCAGTTTGGCTATATATAGATCTAGAATGGCGTTCTAAGAAAATCGGAAATGTAAAAGCTGCACGCGCAATATCGCGCGTTGCGTACATGCCAACTCAATCCATCAAAAGTGCACCAGACGTGTAGTTTATATTTGCAGCGGGCTGTGGTAGAGCTTCATTATAATATTTATCTAAGTTTAATTGAAACAGGATACAGGCAAACTTCACAACGAAAGTGAAACGAATGTAACATATACTAGTTATGGTTTAAATAGATCTAGACGTCTGCACCAAGCCTGTCAATAAACATTTGTGGTTGACAAAGTAAGAACCACGAAGTTTAATATCCTTAAAATATACTCGAGATTACATCTAATGAAGACCGATTTACTTGTATTGACATCATACATATAGATCTAGAGTGTAATTTTAAAGTTTGATAAAACACACACACACACACATACACACGCACGCACACATACGCACACACACACACACAGCAGCAGCAGCAGCAGCATGCCAGCAACAGATTTTGTAAAACGAAATACAATAGTAAGAGATTAATTTTTACTATTTATACATATGTCACTCATGATTTTAGTGGGTGTAGATCTCGAGCCTGACTTGATTAAAACTTATTCAGATATTGTCATGCCTTTTGAAAACAAATCTTAATTATCTGTAAAAACTAATAAGTAAGCACAAACCAACTTAGATAAACAAAAAAAAACAAGTACAGTATTCCGCCAGCGGGGCTCGAAGCAAAAACCAAAAAAAGAGTTACAAACGCTTTATAATTTCAACCACTGTATTTCATATTTATCATATACCGAACAATACTTCTCATATATATATCTTTGTTAGAAGTGTTATTTCGCTTCTGAATATAACGTACTTCTTGAAATCTGCACATGACAAAAATGAAAGTGTTCAATTTGCCAATCTGTGAATTGGTCCCTTTAAAATGAATTATTTTCCTAGTGTAATTTTCGCCAAATTATATTGCATGTTTGTAAGAAATTAATTCTTTGATCAACTGAATGACCTAATAGAAAGTTAAACAAACATTCGTATAAATAGCGCGAAGTTTGATGTGCGCAAGATCAATATATAGCTCCCCATGTGGATCGCCCATCAAGGTCCCATCTGTATTTGCCCATAATGGTCCCATGTTGAGACCAACTGGGTCCCATGGTGGACCCATATTGTAACCCATATGGGACCCAAATAAATCCCGGTTGCACTTTCTGGGGTGGGGCCCATGTGGGTATCCCATCAAGGTCCCATCTGTGTTTGCCCATTATGGTCCCATGTTGAGACCACATGGGTCCCATTTAAGACCCATATTGTAACCCATATGGGACCCCCGTAAATCCCGGTTCCACTTTCTGCGGTGGGGCCCATGTGGGTATCCCATCACGGTCCCATCAGTGTTTGCCCATTATGGTCCCATGTTGAGACCACAGGGGTCCCATGGTGCACCCATAGTGTAAAATCCATATGGGACCCACGTAAATCCCGGTTGCACTTTCTGGGTTGAGTCCCATATCGGTAGCCCAAATGGGGCTCATATATAAACCCTAAAGGAGCCCATATGGGTCCTATCTGGGCGTGCTTGCTGGGTCAAATCTTTAGTGATATATATTATATATTTAGAGACTTCCGGGTACTGGCAAATGTTATCTGGGCGGCAAACTGCTTGATTTGTGGCATGTAGTTATTAGTCAAAGGGTTGTCGGTGTATGTTTGATTTTTTTTAATTTTACAAATCAGGACAATATTTCGTCATGACACGTGCACATATCGTCAAATATGAGTAATACTCAAACATATTTGCTCAGCTTAAATTAAATCAATCGAGATCTGAATGTGGCCCATGCATTGAAACTGCATCTATTTAATATATGATATTTCTGACCGGTTTCACAAAATTGAAAAACAACTACACACAAGCGATTTAACAAGTATCTTTAAACAATATTAATAGTTTAAAAGAATAATTTAAATACATCGTACATCTATATATGAATGCATGTATGTGATTTGTCTGTCAAGAGTGAGGTGTTCATTGCATTTGTGCTAATGCACCTATCAATATTTTCCCCCAGGGGGAGAGCGGCGGGCAGACCCAGATGAATATGACAAATGTTATTTTTGGGGCTCTAATTCCCCACCCTAGAGCCAATCATATTTGTCTAAATCCCGTCAGTGGGAGATGCTATATGTCTATCATATGGCCCGGGGCGTATATTACAGGGATCTAAAATGCTGCCAAAGTCCCCAGGACCAAGAATCATTCGGCGCGTCAAATTCCCGCCTGTAGGGAATCGCTTGCATTCTAAATTCCCGTATATGCCCGCCGCTCCCCCCCCCCCCCCCGGGGAAAAACATTGATAGGTGCATAACACCCTCTAACATCTGGTTAAGGTTTAAGTTTCAATTCGAACTGCATACAGGCTGCCCGGCTAGCCCCGTGTTTTGAGCTCCTCACCTAGACGGCCAGGGTTCGACTCCCGTCCCGTCCCACGAGTTTGGTTAGTGGACACTGTACCGGACAGGGTGGTCAAATCACATACTGGTAATAGAGTTCTAGGGCGCTTTAATCAAAATATTTTAGGCGTGTCGTGGGAAAATCGGGCTTAATGCATCTGCTATAAGTGTTTACAGTGGATTCTCAGGGGAATTGACTAATTGTATTTTTGGGGGTCTAATTCCCCACCCTACAGCAAAGCATAATTGTCTAAATCCCTACAATGGGGGATGCTTAATTGGTGTACCAGTGCCCTGGGCCAATATTACCAATATATAAAATCTAAATTTGGGTCCGGGAATCATTCGGCGTGTCAAATTCCCGCCTGTCGGGAATTGCTCTCAGTCTTATGTCCCGTATATTCTGGCCGCGACCCCCCCCCCACCCCCCCGGGGAAAATATTGATAGGTGCATTATATTTAGAAGAGATTTCATTGAAACACAAAATACCATAAAAGCGGAAAGTGTCGTCCCGGATTAACCTGTGCGGTCTGCACAGGCTAATCCGGGACGACACTACGCACATGCATTAAGCCCGGTTTTCCCACGACCCACCTTATTTATTCTTTTCCCACACGTTCTGTGCATTGTACATGTAGACGCGTTGTGCGACTGATTGTTTAAAGTCTGTAAATCATCCGTCTAAAAATGCCGGCATTAATACAATATTTATTAAAGGTGAAAATGACAACCTTGCAATGATAATTATTAAAGCAATCAATACATTTAAACTATTTCACAGTGCAACACCATTAGTACAAATGTATGTGATATTTCATCTATTCCAGCAAAACCATACACAGCATGAAGGCAAATTGAAATCGGCTTGAGTGAAAACGTACATTTCAGTTAAATTATACTGATAACATAACGTTATCTGCACATATCTTGGATTTGCAGCATTGGTATTTTGGTTGGTTTACGATTTTCCATGCTTTTAAAGTGCACTGTCTTTATTTTTAAACCCATGATCTAGGAAGAAGTAATACCGGATGATATTACGTGTACTTCCTTCTACGGAAATTCTTTTCGCGAGACCGCAAACAGGTGTGTTCATTTTCATTGCTATACGAGTAAGAATTCAGGCCTTGTTCGTCGGACAGGTCCAATATATTTAAAAGGGATATTGTTCTTTGAAGCCATAATTATTAGCATTACGAAATAAATGTATAATACTAGAAATAAGCAAATAGAGCTTCCGTATTTCATTTGTAAATAAAGTCAAAATAATACATAAATATAAGTTTTTGCTATAGTTTGGTATAGTGCAACAACTTGTTTACTGTACTAAATATATAAACACACGTTAAAAAGGCAGCCATACTTTTAAAAGTTTCTTAACATTTGAAAATACTTATTACATATTCTTTTTACTAAATCATATCTTTATATAATATTCACTTTATATACTCAATATTTACAGTTTAAACTAGATTTGAGTATATACACCCATTTCTTAACCATTCCATGTAGAATTCTAACATGATACTCGCTTTTTTTCTATAAACAAAATTATCGTTAAACTACCCAATAAACAACGCAAAAAAAGTAGTATCGATTCTGAACGGAGCATAGTAAAATGTAGTTCTCATTACAATTGCAAACATATTTGTCAAATCATGTTAGAATCGAAATAATTTTCGCATTATCGTTGTTTATCGGCCAATAAACAACTCTTTGTCGTTCTGATGCATTGCTATTAAAAAACTCCGGCAAAAGCCCTCGTGGTTTAATTCCTACGCATCAGATCTCCAAATCGTTGTTTATTGGCCGATAAACAACGATAAATCGATAAATATTTGTTAATTGAACTATTACTTTCGTTTAGTGCCATCTTACTACAACCCAGAGGTCCAGTATATTGAACTACTTATTTTGCATTGAACTATTACGTGTTCATTTTTAATGTTGTCTAATTCATCAATAAAGAACTGACCAAAAAAAACTACCCATCAAGCATTGAACCATTACTGAAGTATACAGATAAGAAAACGGTCAAATAGGTTTTACTATTCATTTTGCACTTAACTTACATGTGTGTTTTTAAAATAGCTTGTTCAAATGAAAAATCTTAAAATACATTAATGTTATGATATTTCAAAACAGGGGCCATATTTTTATCCTTAAAGACCTATTTTAATCCTTTTTTATTTGATCCCCCCCCCCCCCCAATCCGGGGTATTGTACACCTGAGTATTGGTACCCTGCTGTGGTTACAGTGTGGACTCAGTCTGGCCTGGCGACCCTTATCAGCTGAAATCAATACGCTGCTGCAATTGAAACAGAGCACTTATCCATTGCTCTGCCAGCTTAGAAAAAAGTTTGCAGATAATGATTAAGAAATTTTATGGTGGATAAATACACAGATTGAAATATTCCATGGAGAGGCCAGACACTCCTTAAACTAGGCCTAAACAAGAGGGCCATGCTGACCCAAAGCGCTCACCTGAGAACTGGTACAGATGAAGACCATACTGTTGCGACAGGTTTGAAAATTAAGGTTTCTGAATAATACGCAAAGGGGAATAGGATCAATTTGATTTAAAACATCGGTTAGTGCAATGGGCTAACGAAATTGCGAGTTGGGTAGTGGATGTGCGTTTTTTTTTTTTACCAAATGTTCTCAAATAATTTTTCTCGATATTCTTACCTGACCGTTTTTCATTAAGTCAGTGACAATTCTGAAAAATGCAGAAACAGTAGATTTTTATGTCTTTTTCGCAGACAATTTTGGAGAACTAGTTGCAATGCGATAATTGTGATGGCTGTGTAATAAGGCCAAGTTTGGCTTTTTCTTTGATAATTTTCTGTCCAATTATGATAAATGATGTTAATGCAGACTCTGAAGGCATCAATTTTGCATATACAAATAACTGCATGCAAGGTTTGCAACTATTAGAAATCAAATGTTATCGATCAATTTTTACTGTGTAAGTTTGGTCAACATTTAATCAAAAATCGTGTCTGCAAGCCAATCATTGATAACTTGTTGATGTTTTTTTCCAAACACAAGGGGCAATAACTCTGGTGTTTCTGGCCCGATCATGATTACATTCGACTTCACATGTAGTCTTACTTTCATAGACAAATTGTGCACGATTTGTGAAGATTGAATGCATAATGAAGTCTCTATCCTGAATAATGTCCATTTTTGTATATTTTTGTCATTAACAAAGGGCAATTAATCTGGTATATCTAGCCCGAATTTGCTTATATTCGAAATCACATTTAATGTTATGGTCATAGACGAACTGTTCAAGATTAGTGAAGATTGGATGAAAAATGAAGTCTCTATCATTATATGTCCATTTTAGCGTATTTTTTTCACAAACATACGCAATATCTCCGGTGTTTCTGGTCCGATCTTGCTTATATCCGACTTCAACTGTAATCTCATGGTAATAGACAAACTGCACGATTGGTGAAGATTGGATGAACAATGATGTCTTTATCTTCAATAATGTCCATTTTTGTATATTTTTTTTTTATAAACAAAGGGCAATAGCTCTTGTGTTAGAAACATGATCTGGCCCAATTTTGACGTCTGCTGAGATCTGCTCATACACAAACTGTTAATGTTTGGTTAAGATTGGATGGAAAATAAAGTCTATATGTTGGAAAAATACATTTTTGCACTGTTTTTGCATGAAAAAGGGGCAATAACTCTAGTGTTGCTGGTGTGATCTGACCCAATAACAATCCCGTCCAAGACTTTATGGTCACACACAAATTGTGCAAGTTTGGTTAAGATTGGATAACAAGAGGGCCAAATGGCCCTACGTCGCTCACATGAGTTTCATTAGTCGAACAATTTTCCATGTGTTAGATTTTTATACGGATATGGATATACTGATACGGACTGATGGAAATGCGGCCTTAATCATCATGGTTTGAAAAAGTGACAACAGACATTCAAAATTTGGAAAGTACATATTGAAATTGAAGCTTTTTCTTCAATTTGACCTAGTGACCTAGTTTTTGACCCCACATGACCCAGATTCGAACTCGGCCGAGATACCATTGGGACAAATGTTCTGACCAAGTTTCATGATGATTGGGCAAATAATGTAACTTCTAGAGTGTTAACAATCTTTTTCTTCAATTCACCTAGTGACCTAGTTTTTGACCCCACATGACCGAGATTCAAACTCGGCCGAGATACTATTAAGACAAATGTTCTGACCAAGTTTCATGAAGATTGGGAAAAAAATGTGACTTCGAGAGTGTTAACAAGCTTTTTCTTCAATTTGACCTAGTGACCCAGTTTTTTACTCCACATGACCCAGATTCGAACTCGGCTGAGATATCATTCGGACAAATGTTCTGACCAAGTTTCATGAAGATTGGGCAAAAATGTGACTTCTAGTGTTAACAAGCTTTTTCTTCAATTTGACCTAGTGACCTAGTTTTGGACCCCACATGACCCAGATTCGAACTCCGCCCAGATATCATTGGGACAAACGTTCTGACCAAGTTTCATGAAGATTGGTAAAAAAATGTGACTTCTAGTGTGTTAACAAGCATTATGAAGTTTTCAATATAGCCAAATAAGAAAACTGCCCCGCCCCCTGGCGGCCATGTTTTTCAACGGAGGGCAACCATTTTCAAACTCAGCTGAGATATCATTAGAACAAATGTTTAGCGCAAGTTGCAAGATTGGGCAAAAAATGCGACTTCTAGAGTGTTAACAAGCTTTTTCTTCAATTTGACCTAGTGACCTAGTTTTTGACCCCACATTACCCAGATTCGAACTCAACCGAGATATCATTAGGTCAAATGTTCTGACCAAGTTTCATGAAGATTGGCCAATAAATGTGTCCTCTAGAGTGTTAACGTGGTAAATGTGACGACGCAGGACGGACAAAAGGCGATCACGAAAGCTCACCATGAGCACGCTGTGCTCAGGTGAGCTAAAAAGTGAAGTCTCCAGCGTGAGAACGAACTCAATTGTTCATGGCACACGGACGACATAGGAGAGGTCCCCTATACCAATAGTTCTCCGAGCACTTCGTAATCAGGTGAGCTAAAAAACATAATTTTTCAATCACATTTTATTTTATAATTTAATGTCTTTGTGCTAAGAGTGTATTAATTATCATCTTATTATTAGAGCTATTGTTTACTTAACTGTAAAAAGGATGTACTAGTTTACATGTAGTTTTTAAATTATTAAATTACATAAATATGTTATTGAGTGAAAATGTTTTCAAGATAAACTCAAGATTAACTTTCTGGAATACGAACCGAGGTTATAACGAAGGTTAAGTTAATCAATGACTTGTCCATATTGAACAAAACCATCAACAAGAGTATGAATACGATGCACACATAATAAATGAAACCCATGTTGGATTTATTAGTTTTAGTCTTAAAAATAATATTACACTAATGTTTTTTTTTCATAAAATACGAACTCTTTATTTCAGAGTGTGCCGACAATTCACATGCAAGTTTATGCAAGAGGGACAAATATGGTCACGTGGCTCTCACCTGAGTTTTGCGAATCAATGTTGCTATCACATAGTACAGGCTGTCAACTCGCCCTCAGTGAAAAAGTAGGAAAAAAATAGGCGCTTTCTTTTCAAAAAGGTAGGAAAAAAGTATATATTTCTCGTCAAAGTAGGAATTTTTAAACACTCACCATTAAAATTTAGTTATGTTTAAATTGACTCACATAATGTAAATTACCCTTCAATGTTAACAATAGGCAACTGTTCAGCTTCAGCTATGGGACATTTACCCACAGTCCCAAATTGTTGTTTATTTATTTATTAACTAATAATACAAACATACCAATAACTAGCTCAATATGAACATAAGGTTATGTCTACAGGTACACTGCAGATATGTTACATCAATAGCAAATCAGCCTGCAACATTTCACAGAGTTACTTCTACCAATAGTATCAAGCACTTTGAAATCAACTGTCTTTTTTAGAAGTGGTATATTCAAGTTGTATCTGACTATCTTCGCCTACTGTTTATTAGAATTAATGTCACACTCAACAGCCAGTTATAACACAGCGATTTCCATCTTTCCATGATGGAAAAAGATAAAAAAACACATGCAGGCACCTGGGTAGAACCACTGATCTTCTATAAGCTAGATGGATGGCTTTCTCACTTGAGAGAATCTAATCCAATTAAGGCTGGAGCTTACTGTGCTTTAGGCCTAAAGTGGTAAGGGGCAAGTGATCAAGTCAGAGAATTTAACCCACAGTACGATCTCTGTGAATTCATACATCCCTTGAATTTGTTTTACACCAATGGGTAGGCAGGCTATAAGGCTAATGGATAGGTGAATTCGGCACAACTTATCACAATTTACAAACACACGTGGGTATCTAAAATATTGGTTTGACATCTACACAATCAAGGATGTGGTTAAAATATAACCCTCAGACAGAGGCATAGCTTAGTCCCAAAATATGTGTAGGCCAATTTATATGTTGTCCAGTTCGTTATGAGTTGGCGATGATTTTTGGAGTTTATTTGGTAGCACCACATCATTTTAATGTATTATCATGCACTTAGTTAAATGTGTCATAATCTATATGAATAGCCATTTAAATCCCTGCTACCCACACAGAAGCTTTCGATTTTTCAATGCAGATTTGGCATTTAATTTTTTTTTCTTTTTCAGAAAAATGTGTAGGCCGTGGCCTACACGGAATAAAGGAAGCTACGCCGCTGTCAGGTGAGCTAAAAGCATGAACCCATTTATAAACATCTATACAGGCAATATATTTTATCCCATCCTGATGCACTCATTATTGAAATAACACCCCATCTGATAAATTTTGCTGTTTTCAACACTGTTGAGATACACCTGTCGCGTGCACGGACTACTTTTTATGTGACGTCATACGACACGGTTCATTGGGTCGCCATTTTGTCCTTTTACATAACATACTAAAATAAACAACCTGTACTGTGTTATTTATTATAAAATCTAAATAAAATGACAGGTGGGCAGAAAATAAATAAGTTGTCTGCAACAAATTTAATAAATTAAAGCAACAAGTATTTATAAAAAGTGAATTGAAAAAATAATGGTAAAATGTCAGAAGACACATTTGGTTTTAATGTTGTTTGGGACGAATTAGGTGAAGAACAGCCTCAAAATGTGGTAGAAATGAGCTATGAAGAATTTAAAAATGAATTTGGTTTTGATGCAAGTGAAATGTTTGAAGAGTTTAAACCTAATAATTCAGATCCACTGCTCACCAATACTACATATGATGAAATTTCAACAAGCAATCAAGAAACACCTTCAAATGTCAGTTCTGCAAGCCCTATGGAAAAAAATGAATTTAAGGACATCAATGTGTCAGATGTACAGCAATTCATTAAAAGTGAAGAAAATAAAAATACTGCCAGGAAAACCCTAAACGACATAAATAAGTTCAAGCGGTTTCTTGTTTCTCGTGGCGAATCCCGGGAAATGCATCAGATTGATGTTGATCTCCTTGATGACTATGTATCGACATTCATATTGTCGCTGCAAAAGTCGAACGCAACTGAGTACGAGCCCACTAGCATTCGAGGGATCCTTGGCAGTCTTGACAGAAAGCTGAAGCGTCATAGGTATCCGTACTCCATCATGTCTGGCACTGGCCCCCAATTTTCCCTAACACGTCAGACCTACAACGCAAAGAAAAAAAGCTTAAAAAAACAGGTATTAAATTGAGAATGCATTGACACAATGTTTGTTTTAAATTTGTAGTGCTTATTACATTTTTGATACCTATTTAAATTAAAATAAATTATTGTCAAAATAAGCAGATAAGAGTGACAATTAAAAAAAAAGTAAATTAACGTAGGATATCATAACTTATTTTCATAATTGCACTTGAAGTACCGGTACATAAAGTTTAAAACTCAAATAAAATGAATAAAAAAGTCACTTATTTATAAAAATGCAATAAACAATAAAGAGTAGATTATTTAATATAATATTACTAGTATGCATTGTGTAATAATGTTGTGTTGCATTAAAACAACTACTGAGTCAACATATTTACCTGTTTAAACTTTAACCAACAAGCAGAATTATTTTTTATTTTTTTTACCAAAACATACTCTAAATTAGGGTAAATGGAATAGGCCATGTGAAGCAGGAACACTTACCGATGCAGAAATTCAAGTCATGTGGCAGAAGGGTGTCTTGTGATCTCAAAGCCCTGCAGCACTGGTGAACACGCTATGGCTGAACAACTGTCTCCACTTTGGTATAAGAGGAACCAAAGAGCAGTACAATTTGAGGTAACAATGCTTTTGATGTCTGTAATCTGAAAAATCAAAAAGAATTTTATTCTAACAATGAAAAATATATCATTTTTAAAATGAACAACAAATTGATATAAAACTTTAATCTGGTTGTCGAAATTGTTTCAGCAGTCACAAAATACACATCTGCAATCAAATGCAATTTTTGCTTTTCTATGTTCAAGAATTAACGAATATTTGATGAAAACAAAATTATTGTTATTTTCTGCTTTTTATTCCCAGATTTTTTGTTCCAATTATCATTACTATGTTAGAACTTTTCTGCGAATTAATGACAAAGCAAAATGTGAAGGTTGATTTATTTTTTGGTATTAAAAGCAAAAATCACAATTACAGTAAAATAATAAAATTATATTTGTTTTACAATCTTTTACTGATTTCTTACATTTAACTAAGTTTAATTTTGTGGTTTTTGACAATTTTGTTTGTCCGCAAATTTTATACAGCAACGCAATCTTTACAGATGGGGGGATATTAAATTGAAAATGGCATCAGATGGAACAGAATATTTAGAGTTCAACGAGCTTCAAACGAAGACCAGAACGGGCGAAAATGTCGCAGACGTGAGAAGAGTGGCGCCTAAAATGTTCTCCACTGGGGAAAATGATCCTCGAGATCCAGTGGGACTGTACAAAATATACGCCCGAAAACGTCCAGCCAACTTTTCAGGGCCTGAAGACCCTTTCTACTTAGCACCGAACACAGTTTTTGTACAGAATGCTTCCGTGCAGAGTGAAGAGTCAAATGCCCAATGGTTTATGCGACAAAAAATTGGCATTAACAAAATGGGGAAAATGCTAAAAACTATGGCATCAGTCGCAGAACTGCCGCCTGAAAAGCGGTTGACAAACCACTCCACCCGGAAGCATCTTGTACAAAAACTGAGGGAGCACAATGTCCAGCCAACAGACATTATGGCCATTACGGGTCATAAAAATGTACAATCAATATTGAATTATTCATGTGTGAGTGAAGAACAACAACAAAAATGCTCAAACATTCTTGCATCACACACTAAAAAAACCATTAGCATACCATCGTCAAGTAGCTCTGCCACCTATACTGCAACATCCGAAATGCAGCACATTGAGCAGATGCCTCAGCCTGGTTTGGGTTTGCCAGTGGCAGTGCAAAATCATGAAATTGAAAATGTCTCGCCCCATCGCAACGTAAACAACTTCCACCAATCTCTGTCAAACTCGTTTCGATCACATTTCTATGGCGCAACCCTCCACATCGACAATTTCCATTTTCACAGCAACTAACACGCACACTATTCCCAATAAGCACTGAATAAAATCCACGAAACACACCATAAATCCAAACACGTTTCGTAACAGATTTTTTGAAAAATGGCTTGAAAGGTCATGGTCGCTTGACTTGTAAGTTGAGTATTGATCTATTTATATATCATTGACACATTATTCCGCAGTGTAAAATGAGTTTTGTTGTTTACTTTAAATTTCATTTTCATTGCATTTGGTAATGTTTCTAGTGTTATAAAGTAACCATCAACAATACAATTTGTTAGCAGCTATTTTTTCGTTTCTTTTTCTTCGAGAACGTGGGAACTACTTATTGTTAACAGTTTATACATGTATCCAACATAAATTCGTTTTGGTTACAATCTACTAAAATAGTCGATACGATTTTTTGTTGACTGGTATTTTTTATTATTATTTGAAGAAAATATGATGGGATAAATAGAATACTAGGATTAGTGTTGAATATAGAGAAGTTTATCTTGCTCGGCTCGAACGCCGGAAGCGCTCGCCAAGGCTCGCGCTTCCGGCGTTCTAAGCCTCGCAAGATAAACTTCTCTATATTCAACACTAACCTAGTATTCTCTATAATGACTGCAGAAAACCCATTCACCAATATTCACGCTTCTACGACATTCATATGTCAGTTACTGTTATAATAAACATTACTGACAGAGCTTCAAATACAGATCTGCATCAGAATGTACACAGAGCTACATTTTGACATTCACTTTTCACACCTAAATGTTTTAATGGCTCATCTGATATTAAGGGCATATCTAATGCATTACCATGTCGTTGTACTAATTCAATGCATGCTGATATAGCATTCACTTAAATTATGGACCAATGAAAAACAACAATGTAAGAATGACTGCACTGAATCAGCAAAAATGTCGCGGCTTGTTTTATGCTTGAAATGTAAAAAATATGTTATTGCATGTAAATGAGGCAATTTTCATTAAAATTAAGATTTTTTGGAACAAAATACAATTGAATAATTGTGTCCACTGTTGTTGATTTCTTTTTCTATACAAAAAATTGACATGTATTGTTGTTTGTTGAAATAAAGTATATACAACTAACAAATACAAGTTAACAACTAACCATACTAATAAGGCAATGTATGCATTTCATGTGGATACCAAGTTGTATTATATATAAAAATAATTATTCAATAATTATTCCTGAAAAGTTAAAATCCATCCTAAAACTAAATATTCAATTTAAATTATACATGCATAACAAGAGCTGTCAGAGGACAGCGTGCCCGACTATTCGATGTATTTCAGTTGGTACATATTTTGGATAATGGAAGGGGCATAAATTTGTTGAAATACAAAACTTTTAAGTGAAGCCTTGTATAGTTTATGAAGTTTTGGAACAAAAAAACTTTAACCACAAAGTCTATGTAAAAAGTGGGCTAACTCTGTCAAAATACAAAACAGAGTTATGGGTAATGTTGCCCCTGATACTAAAGTCGATGACAAAGGTTAGTTCCACGTTTCAAGTAAATACCTTATGTAGTTTTGAAGTTACAAAACTTTTGAATATAAACTTTAACCAGAAAATCTGTGAAAAAGGTGCATAACTCTTTCAAAAAACAAAACGTAGTTATGGGTAGTGTTGCCCCTGATACTAGAGTTGATGACAAAGGTTAGTTTCAAGTTATAAGTGAATAACTTATGTAGTTTTGAAGTTACCAAACTTTTGAATATAAACTTTAAACAGAAAATCTAAGCAAAAAGAGGGCATAGCTCTGTCAAAATACAAAATAGAGTAATGGGTAATGTTGCCCCTTATACTAGAGTTGATGACAAAGGTTAGTTCCAAGTTTCAAGTAAATAACTTATGTAGTTTTAAGTTACACAACTTTTTAATAAAAACTTTAACCAGAAAATCTATGTGAAAAAGGGACATAACTCTGTCAAAATACAAAATAGAGTTATGGGGAACGTTCACACTGATACTGGAGTTGATGACAAAGGTATATTCCAAGTTTCAAGTGAATAGCTTTTGTTGTATCGAAGTTACAAAACTTTTGAATATAAACTTTAACCAGAAAATCTATATGAAAAAGGGGCATAACTCTGTCAAAATACAAAACAGAGTTATAGGAAATGTTGCCCTTGATACTGGAGTTGATGACAAAGGTTAGTTCCAAGTTTCAAGTGAATAACGTATATAGTTTTGAAGTTACAAAACTTTTGAATATAAACTTGAACCAGAAAATCTATGTGAAAACGGGGCATAACTCTGTCAAAATACAAAACAGAGTTATGGGGCATGTTGCCTATGACACTGGAGTTGATTACAAAGGTATATTCAAAGTTTCAAGTGAATAACGTATGTAGTTTTGAAGTTACAAGACTTTTGAATAACTAGAACTCAGCGAGTCGGATGTGTCTCCCGACGCCAGATAGCTTACGTGAATCCAAATGAAGAAGCACTTTAGGTTAATGCTCAATTTTTTTTAACAGATTTATTGAAATCTTCAAAAGCACTGCACTTTGGCTAATCGCAAAGAAAAGACTAATTAAAACCAAAAATGCAACACAAAAGTAAGTATGAAAATTTATAAAGGGCAATAACTCTGAAAGTATGAGGTGCAGAGTAACGGTTCTTGTGCACTGCACTTCTCCTCAATGAGATCTATCTACCAATGAACTTTCAAGTTGATAGCTTTCATAGTCTTAGAGTTATGCTCCGGACAAAAATTAAGTATGAAAATAAACAAATAAAGGACAATAACTCCAAAAGTATGTGATCCAGAGTAATGGTTCTTGTGCACTGCACTTCTCCTCAATGAGATCTATCTACCTATGAAGTTTCAAGTTGATAGCTTTCAGAGTCTTAGAGTGATGCTCCGGACAAAAATTAAGTATGAAAATAAAGAAAGGGCAATAACTCCAAAAGTATTAGGTGCAGAGTAACAGTTCTTGTGCACTGCAATTCCCCTCAATGAGATCTATCTACCTATCAAGTTTCATGTTGATAGCTTTAATAGTCTAAGAGTTATGCTCCGGACAAGTGAAAGAGGGGATGCCGCCGAGGACAACAGTAACACCTATATGTTGCTTTTTCAGGCGACACAAAAACTTCAACCAATTTCAGATGCGGATGCCGACGCCGGGGGTAGTAGGAAAGCTCACTTATTCTTCGACTAGTCGTGCTAAAAATGGTAAAATGTACAAAATATTTCACAGTTTAATTGTAAATTCCTATTCACAAAGGACTCTCTACTGCCTAGAGGCTTGCAGTGAGTTCCTGTATTTCAGCAGGGGTCTTATAGTCCCTTTTACAGCCCCTTTCTAGCTCCCTACAGGAGCTCAGCCACAGCTCCCTGAGGTTCGGCAGTTTAGGTAAGAGGGCCCTGAAAAAGAAACGCAGTAGTGATCAAGACAAATAATTAGTATCCACATTTTACGATTTGCAAGTTTTGGGTACTGTTGAACAGAGGACAATGATTGTAGAACAATGAATCAAGTCTCAAACACATAAAATAGTGATTTACTTGTCTTTATCGATGTTATCACTACCAGTAGTCAAAATAGCCAATCATCAATGGTTACTAAAAGTTTGGAAATAATTAGAAAATAAGGTGTCTTCCACTTTTTTTCTGGAAAAATATTTCAAAATGGCTGTTTTTTTCACAAATAAAACTTTTCGGCCACTAAATGTTTATGACTGAATGCCAAGCAAGCTTAAAGCACACGCCAACCGGAGCATGTTCATGGTACAGTTGGTGCCTGAGAGGTTTAATGTGACCAGTCTGTCATTGGGGCGCCCGCCGTACAGGAGGGAGCTCCGGGTGTCGGCCAGCAGGGAGTCCGGGAATGTCATCCCCGACAGGTCCACGTGGGTTAGGCTGTGCTGCCACTGAGAGAGATCAACACATATCTATCATTTTATTATATTTTTTATTTAACATTAAATATTTACTCGAAATAATACAATATAGCTGACAGATTAAAATGTGTGATGTTGTGCTGCCACTGACAAAGATATAGAGGATATTTGTTGGTTTCGGTAATATCGATTTTAATTCACGAGTGATCACAGAAATTTATATTTTCACATGTGGCACAGCCACGAGTGAAAAAATATTTTTTCTATGATGACGAGTGAATTAAAATCGATAATCTACCGAAAATTACAATTTTGTTTTTATTTTATGCTTTTTACACCATTTTGTTACATTTTATGTGCTATCTAAAGTAAAGGCGTTTAATTTGAAATAATCGCGGGAATTATAACGTCATAACGTCACAATTTTGAGCCTGATATCGTTGACGGTTCATTTCATTACTGTAATAAATACGGAACCAGTGTGAAACAGTGAAAATTACCGGAGTGATAATTTTCACTGTTTCAAACAGTAATTACCAATGTTATTTCACTGATATTTCTCTATAAATCACTGGAAAGCATACAATAAAGAGGTTTACTTGTAGTAATATTATCATAATTATGAGCATCATTTGTATTTAATACATGTTTGTTTGGATTTTCATAGTTTTTTAACAGTATTTCAGTCATATCACGGCGGTCAGTTAACCTATTCACACTTTTCCTGGGCAAGCTTAGCCTACCTAAGCTGTTTAGCAGTACTAAGTGCACATACCTATGCCAATAACTGACAACTGCCCTACTTGAATCAGAGATAGGGGGAGAATGGCCGTAGAAATAATTTCATGACCAATCCCCACACAAGTTATGTGGATGGGCTCGAACTCACGATCCTCGGATTGACAGTCAGGCGCTCTACCAACTGAGCTAACCGGGCCCGGCTTTAATACATGCAAATGTCTTTAAGTTCTTTTTACTGAGATTTTATAGTATTATTGGTTGGTTTATTATGTATTATAATGTACACAAATTAATTATTCGTAGTATTATTTTGACAAAGCATACGATGTCAAGTCATAATTAGAATACATCTATAAACATAAAATAAAAACTTGTTTAAATGGATGACAAAAAATAAAAAAATAAAAAATCAATTTATAGTTAAGTAATTACCAAAGTTTGATGCAAGTCACATCTCCACAGAAATGTTCCCCTTTTAGGACATGTTTATTCTTTTGCTGCATTCTTTTACAAATCTGATATATATTATACAACAGGCACTATCCACAAACCTTGCTGATGATTTCACTCAATTTGTCACACGACTTGGCCTGACTACGCCCCAGATACAGCTGCTCCACATCTGTAGCTGGATTGTCTGTCAATGTACTGACCACTTGGGTCTGGTTACAGCCACGCATGTCCAAGAGGCGAAGTTTTGTCGACATTTTCAACATTCGTCGTACAAAAGACTGGGAGATCATGGAAGAATCTGTACATGCAACACTCAGTTCTTCAAGCTGTGGAAAGCCTGGACTGGCGTTTTCTATCTCGGCTGATACTTCGACAGCAGCAATGGACGTGTTGGATAGGTAAAGAGTTCGGAGTTCAGAAAATGTCTGTTGTAGATGCTCAATGTTTACTGTTTGCACAGACAGCTTGGCGTTGCTCAGGTCCAGGTGTTGTAAATGCTTGCATTCCTGGAATGGGACAAATAATGTTCCAACAAACACAAAATAACTATCACGGGGAACATGGGAATAATTGGTTGGTACAACTGGCCAAAAATCCATCATGATAGTAATTATTTATAAAATTATAATCCATTAAATACCAGTTAAATATTTAAGAATGTTATGGAATTCAAAAGAAATTGTAATTTAAACATAAATCATTTCTACAAGTAAAGTGTGTACTTGAATATTGATTATCAGTTACTAGAATGTATGAATCTCATCCCAGATCGTTTCAATAAATCAGAATTCAAATTTAACTTTGCTTTGCAACTGCTGCTAAAACTCCTATAAAATACACATGGATACGAACAGAAAAGGTGCGTACAGAATTTTTCTTCAATTTTTGCGTACCCATGGATATAAAAATATCCCATAAGTGTTATCCAACTGTTGAAGCTGTAGATATGCAGAAATTTCTTATTTATTTTCAATTATCTCCTTAAAATGTCTACAACATTATTTAAGGTTACTCCATTGCATTTGTTCGCACTTTTAAGCCAACCAATTTCGGTCGTTATGTATTACTTTTCGACGACGATACATCTACCACTATACATTTTGAATCAAGCATACATTTACCCCATACATTTTGGATCGTGCATACAAGTCATTTACCCGCATTAATTTTGTTTGAGTGTACATTATCTCCCTAGACAAAAACTTATCTGGAGGCTGGAGCTCTGCCACAGTGATCTAACCTTAAAGCACTCGGCCACTCTCTGTATACCAACGAGGCGGTTGTCACCGAGGCTTATCCTGGTCAGACGCTCAGCACATGTGGACGTCAGTGTTGAAAGAGTCTTCATCGACACAGCATCAGACTGGTGGTAAAGCATTCATACACAGCTTACTGAACATTCATGATACATGTTGCATACATATCAAACATCCACAGTCAACAGAAAATAAGAAATACCAATGCTGGCATACATACTTTCTTTTTTTGCAACTAGCTGTACTAGCAACAGTGAGCACTATTGTTACATTAAACCATACAGATGAAAGCAGACATTTTTGTAAATGAAATTGATTGATAACATAATCTACTGGCAAATACATGATGCGAAGGTACATTAAATCATACAGATGAAACTACACATTTATGTAAATTAAGTTGGGAACTCAGTCTCCGCGAAAGTCGTGAATTTATTACTGGCCACGAGAACCACTAATGCCCCAAATATTACTTGCCTGGACAAACTATTACGGGCCACTTATTTTTTCGCAAGAAACCTTTAAATACGATAAAAACAATATATTTGATGAAAACTGAAACAATATACACTTGAGAGTGCTTTATTAACGAAAGCTACTACTATCAGCATGTTAGTTTTGCAAGATGTATATGAATTCAATTGTATTTGTCAAAGTCCTTTCAACGTCTTCAACAATGTTAAACTTGAACTGGAACTATAAGACAACAACATTGATAGGTTTCCTGTTACACAGTCATTACACTGTCATGTCAACAATGTAGTCGGGAGTCGTCATCTTATTGAAACACAAACATGTTTAAATTCAACCAATTAAAACGCAAGATGGAACTAGTCGAACGAAAACCGAAAACGAAAGGAGATTTCGAGAGTGACGTAATTTTGCAAACAGAACTCACAGCAATCTATGTCGTAAGATATTTTTGACATAAATTTTCACCGGACACGAGGACCAGAATTCGGACAGTTTTTCCCGGACCTCCCGGATTTTTATCGGCAATGTCCGAGGTTCGACGGTCTTTCGCGGAAACTGGGAACTACTGGCAACTACTTGACACAAAGGCACATAGATATTGTAATTCCCTACACAAATACTCACAGTGGTTGCTGACAGGTCAACATCCTTGAGATGTGTTAAGAGTTGAAATAGCTTCTCCACAGAGCCATTGGGCAGCTTGTTACAGTGTGACAGGTTCAAGCTGACCAGTTGTGTGCAGTGATCTTGTATTGCCTGAAACACATAAGAGGTGTGTAATGGGAAATCGAGCTTCATGCATCTGCGTAAAGCATTGTCCCAGATCAGCCTGCACAGGCTAATCCAGGATGGCACTTTCTGCTATTATTGTATTTTCTGTTTCATGGAAGTCTCTTCTAAATATCCACTGTAGGCGGAAAGTGCCGTCCCCGATTAGCCTATGCGGACTGCACAGATTGATCCGGTACGACACTTTACGCAAATACATTAAGCCCGGTTTTCCCACGACACGCCTCACAATTACTAGTCAATTGATCACAAAGAAAATAATTATCATCAAAATTATAAAATATTATACATCCTTGTGCATATAAGTTTGATTAAAGCAAGTTGCCAACAACTACAATTGCAGACACGAAATGGAGGCTCAAATATTTGACCTTCAAGTGTGACCTTGACCTTGAGGCGGCGTGACTGACTGGTGCCTTCAACACATCGTCTCAATGACCTAAACATTTGAGCCAAGTTTCAGAAAATCCTTCAAAAGGCATAGGAGATATGGAGCGGACAGGAAATGGAAGCTCGAATATTTGACCTTCAAGTATGACCTTGACCTTGAGTCGGTATGACTGACTCATACCTTCTGCACATCGTCTCAATGACCTAAACATTTGAGCCAAGTTTCATGAAAATCCTTCAAAGGGTATAGGATATATATAGTGGACACGAAAATGTTACGGACAGACGGACGGACGAAGGGCATTCCTATACCCCCCCTCCCGCTTCGCGGCGGAGGATTAACAAGCAAATATAGATATAATACAAACAGGTTAAAACCTTCACTGCCCAAGGCTTGGACATGAAGACACAATTGGATACGTTGAGATGCTTGCATGCAGACAGCCGACGCTGACAGAATCGTGAGAACCCTGTCTGTGTTAGTTTTCTCCACCCGTTGAATATGCCCAGAGACATGTCCACCCTCTCCCAGAGTTCTGGCTGAACAGCCAGCTGAGCCCACTGTGGGCACACTTTCTGGGCCCTAGAATACAAGCCAGGTTGGGGTAATGTCAATCTGGTAAGGACTGGAATCCCAACAGCTACTAAGGACAAATGAAACCCAAAGAATACAAAAATGAACAGATCCAATTTCTTATGTGATAATCAATTATCAGTGCAGCTACAAAAAACAATATTAACTGAAAGAAATGTACAATTATGTATAAAAAAAAATAATTATAGTGTAAGATCTATGCCAAAATAGCAGTGTGCAGCACCCTGCCCCTTTTTGGTTCCCCCTGCTGCCCCTCTTGCTGGTCGAGACCGAAATGTTGAATATCTTTTGAAATTCAATATCTTTGTGCAAATATTCAATGACAAATGAATAGACTATGCTTAGAAACATTGATTAGACGCATAAGACTCATGAAATCCCTTCATTAAGCAAAATATTTGAAAATGTCAACAAACTGGTCCAGTTTTCCACCCTGCTCCTTTTTAGCAGCACCCTGTACCTTTTTTGATCCTAGATCTTTCCCTATATTTATGCTCTTGATAAAACTAACAATAACAATAATCTAACATTGGGCGATGTTTTTATGTAGACTGATTCAATATTCAATTAATTCAGTATATACAATGTCGGTTATACTGAAACATAAAAGTGACATGCTCATTGTTTCCAGAATATGTGATGAACTCCACATTTATTAAAGTATGAACGTTGAAACACTCTGTCACATGTGTTGCTAAACAGATATATAAGATATAAATACCTCTGAAGAAATGGCAGTGCTCCATCCTGACGTACAATCATCCGAAATATTCTAAACCAGAGCTCTGGTGGCAAGCTTGGGATACTGGTAGATGAGGCAGCTACAAAATGGTACTCTCTCAGTTAAAACAATTCTCACCATGAGCATTTACATGAATACCCGTATATATAGATCCACAAACTACCATATATAAACATTTTAATGGAAGATAATCATGCTTATACATGTAAACTGCACATGTGAAAAGCTTGACCATTGTTTGTTAATATAACAAAATTATCGGTAAATTAATATATGACTTATGTTTCTAAGCTGTGTACAAACACAATAATGCTTAAACATGATACTAGTGATAGGATATAAAGTTATCAATATGATCCCTTTAATCTTTTATTTCTCAATATACTTTGCGGAGATTCTGCAGACAATGATGAGAAACTTTTCTTCTTTTTGGAGGATGATTTTTTCGTCTTTTGAGGATTTGACTTTCTCTTCTTTTTTGCTGATTTACGCTCATGGTCAGAATCTGAGTCAAATCTGAAATAACAAGAGCTGTTGTAAATCAGCTATGCACCCTCTAGGTTAAAAGCAATCTTTAAAATATCAAGTTTGGTGAAGATCAGATGAAAACAGTTGGACACACAGAACAGAAACTGCTAAAAAGGCCACTTTTAAATAAATCAAGGGCCATAACTCTGCAGTCCCTGGGTCGATTTGGTTGATTATCGAACTTAGCCTAGTAGTATGCCCACAAACATTTACATAAAGTTTGGTGAAGATCATATGAAAACTGTTGGACTCAGCAAGCGGAAACGAAAGTCGTCTACCGACAGACAGACTAACAGACAGACCGACTGACATTAGCAAACCAATATACCCCGCCATCTTCAATGAGGGGAATAAATATAACAATAAAAAATCAGTGCATTTACAAGAATGTTATAATAACAAAAGTACATCGTAAGAATTTATAAGAGCTGCTGGCATTTAGTTATAATTATAAATAAGGATAATTATTGGGAAGATCTCTAAAATGAAACAAAAAGCGTTAGAACTTCGCTCCAATGTATCCTAATATATGAAATTGATTAAGAACTGCTGTAAATATTCAGTCCCCGTGAAAGTCCCAAATCCATTACTGGACATGAGGTCTGGTAATCTCCTAATTATTACTGGCCAAAACTCTATTTTACTGGATACTCAAAAACAAATAGCTTGCAAGTAGGTACTTGAATAGTGTTCTGGTCATTTTTACTGGACCTTGTACAGTCTTACTGGCTTTGTCTGAGGTCTGACAAACATTTGCAGAGACTGAATTTTGGAAATAAACCTATTGCACTGACTTGCCAAAAAGATACAATAAATATGAATACATTTTGTACTACTGGTACATAATTATTATCTGTGTTGTTATTTCTATATCTAGTTTATGTCATTGGCAATGTGATATCTGAGAGGTATGGCAAGTCATTTAATGGCACAAAAACTTTACTACTAATGAATACTGTGTTACCCAGGAGAGTAGTCAGAATCATCTTCATCTGACGGCCATTATTCCCCATCTCTGGCATGAAATGAGAACAAGATCTGACGAGACGGGTGTCTTGGTACACCAAGAATTACTCTGGGAAGCTTTGGCATGGCCTAGAAGTACAGCAATGAGCATACATGAAAATGCACTTTGTTTTTATTTAAGGTAAACAATAAGCCAAACAACACATAACTGAATGTACTGGCAGTGATCAGGGCTGTAATTATCAAATGATGCAAGCGATTTTTATCTAAATCAAAGCGATTAGACTAGGGGCCTACATTACAATACACACATTCTTGCAATTGGTTGGAAATAGCTAATCCTATTAACTGAATATACAAATAATGCATGTAAGAACGTATAAGTTTAATAATAATATAATTAAAATTGTAAATAATGCTTTCATAAAATAATTAAAGCTTTATCGATAATAAGTGTCGCGAAATTATACGATATCTACATAACATTAAAAAAAAATCACAGCACTCAATAATTTGTCAGATAGTGAGATACCTTGATGCGAAGTCTTATCCACTTTGAAATAAATGTATTTCAGACAAATTATATTCTTAGATATATAGACTCCTCAATATTTAAATTTGTTATACAATGTTTGCAACAAATTAAAATTTAGGGCAGACGCGGCTTCCGATCAATACAATCAAAACAAACTTACGGTTACACATTGATATAAATTCAAAGAATTAGCCTGGTTACACCGTCTACCGGTGTATTAGTAGTTTAGACATGCATTATTCACGTTTAACACACAAAGTTGACACTAATGATTAAATAAATGACCAAATAAATTATTTTTGTTCATTATTACATTAAGATATCACACATTTCACGACTTCTTCATTTAAAAACATCCATCGATGTAAACTGGGTCGGCGGCCATCTTGGATGTTGACAACTTACCATCTACCGGTGTAACTATAATTACCTCCCTTGACTGTACTGAGCAAAACTTCTGTGTTGTTGCCAGTTATATTTTGCAATGAAATAAATACAGTTAAAATGTTTATGAGTGAATTTAATGTTTTTTTTTGTTACATGTTTAAGGAAGATATAGTCATGCAAAACATGAAAACATAAATATTTAACAATAACAAATGTAAATCAACAAGTGTAAAATAACAGAAAAAGATTTTGTTACTATAATTTATAACCAGTTAATGATAACTTAAATGTCAGTAAAATGACATTTAAATTATCATTAAATGGTTATAAATTGTAGTTAAAAAACCTCAATATATTGCACATTTATTTATCACAGTGTGGACAGAGGAAGGTGTAGTTCCTGCGAATGCATTTGACTGGTGTACAGTACTTGAGGTGGGTCCAGTGCTCACAGCTATCACACTGAGCCCAGGAGATAAACTCTAACTGGTAACTGCTGCGCTCTGGACTCCTTTTATTGCACATGCAACATAAATCCTCGTTTTCATCGGAACATCACTCTCACTGTCAGTGTCGACAGTACCAACTTTTGTAATGATCCCTGATGTGCTTGGTTGTGGTGATAGTATTCTTTTTGGTTTGGGCGGTACATCAGTCTGTGGTCTTTTTGGAGTTTCTGCCAGCTTTGACTGCTTTGTTGGGGACATTATATTTCCATGGATGGATGGTCCTAGGGGCTTCCTCTTTTTACCATTCTCTGTTGATTTTACAGCAGTGATCCTCTTCTCTTCAAGAAATCCGTTAGGCTGCTGCAGATTAATATTTTCCTTGTAGATAGCAGATGGAGCGGTCATGTCGGGGGATATTTTGGATGGCTGGAAGGGGAAAATACCAGTCTTTTTGAAAGAAGATATCAGGTTTTCTGCTGATATACACTTCTCATAGGCCTTGCAAGATATATTTGCCACACTGTATCTGTTTATCTGCATGCCTGGGTTGTGACGCATGTACGACTGGCATTCACAATAATATGCTCTTTTCAAAGGGCCAAAGCACCCCACGTCCAGTGGCTGGGAGACATGTGAGGTGTGAGGTGGCAGGACGAAGAAAATCAGGTTGTGCTTCTTGACCCACTCTGCCAGAGTTAAGTTCACATGTGATGTGTGTCCATCAAACAAAATCAATATAGGATGATTGTTGCTCGGGACAAATCGTTTGAAGTGGTTTTGCAGGTATTGCATGAACACCTCTGTGTTTGACCATCCAGAGTCTGTTACAGTTCCCGCTGACCCTGGGGATGCACCATCCATCAGGTCGTCCTTCATACGTTTTCCTGGAAATATGTAGAAGGGCGGCAGCCGTACACCAGCCGCACTACCACCTGCAATGATGGTCACCGTCTTCCCCCTGTTTGATGTTACAGAATTTGGCGAGGTTCCTTTTTCACAAACTACATTTTGTGGTGAATGTTCCATTGTGAGGCCAGTCTCCTCAACATTCCATATGTTTTCAGGCTTATCCATGATATCATGAGTCTTCAAAACCTTTTCAAGTTCACTGAAATAGACCAACAACACCTCAGGTGACGTACACTTGGCTCTCAATATGGATAGCTTTTGGGGCTTGGATAGGTTGATTGTCGGGTTCCGGGCCTTGAAGCCAGTAAACCAAGAGTGGATGAGGTCAGGGTCAGCTGTCGTCTTCTTCTGGAGGCTAATGGCATAGTCAGTGGCCAATCGCAGAAATTCCTGACATGAATAGCCATAACCAATGCTTGCCATGTATCTAACATGCTCTACCAGCTGTGCTTCCTCTTCTTTGCTGAATAGTGGACCTGGGCCTGCATACAGATAACCTTGGTCAACAGGCTGAATTCCCAGTGTTCTGTCTCTGAGGGTGCTCTCAGGGATGCCATATACTCTTGCAGCCTTATATACAGACATCCGTTTCTCCTTGACATCTGAATATGCCTTCTGAATCAGGGTGATATCATACTGCCTTCTAGGAATCTTGTACTTCTTGATAGTTGGAAGCTACAATGAAAATAAAAGTGACATATGTTTTAAATTCAGGGACCTGACTGATTTTTTCATATGTGTATTTTGATTGTTTTTACATATTTTCTTAATATAAAAATACAGTGATAAATATACACAAAAAGTTAACAATGACAACAACTCATTTTTAGGCACTCATGATTGCAGTACATTGGAAATATATAGGCATTATTTTGAAAAATTATTTCCCTATAAATTATTTCCCTACTAAGTCCATGAAAAAATCAGTAATTTCCTTAAGCTTAAATTTTGAAATGAAATCATACAATTCCTTATCATATAAAAACGGAAGTTTTGTTCAGTAAACGTAGCATGCTCATATATGGAAAAGGCGCTATTTACTACGAGCACCGGATTGGTGACGTCATATAATCAATGAAAGAATTATACGGTAAACAAACGAAGTGAAAACCTGAAAAACTGTGTGCAACCTCAATGGATATTGATACACCGGATAGATTTCTACGTAAAAATACTGATTTTAGATGTTTAAACATAATTGGCAATAATACTTACTCGTAAAAATGACATAATTGCCAAAACCACACTGCGATGGACCGTGGGAAAAAAAGTGTAAACAGGTGCGATGTAACCTATGGTGCCTCGTGACACATATTCGGTGATTTTCGGTTTACACCGTTAGAAGGTTTGCACTATTTTTGTCCCTGTTCGTCAGTTAAAATGAAATATTAACCACCAAGATGAATATATTAAACACATTTAACCCAACAGACATGAAAATGTCAGGAAGCATGGATCTTTGTGCCAATATGACAGTTTCAATTATAAATCTATTGTTTGTCTATTGTTTCATTCAACTTTCAATTTTTCGTTTAGTGTTATGTAACCTCAATAGATTTGGCTCCCGGATCTCTTATATTGTCCATTGAGGTCACAATATACTAAAAGATTTCCTTAACAAATTTAATGTAAAAGCAATAAATTCAACAAAAAATAAACTCAACATTTTGCGCGTAGAGACCCTCATAACCATACCTTTTCTTAAAGAGCATTCCGAGCCGAATTGATTTAGACAATAAAAAAGATAGGTCATGTGATATGTAAGAAAGAACTCGACGCGAATCAAAGTTCACTGTTTTACGGCCATCTTTTTACCGGCTACTCTCCAGTTGAAGGTATACTGCCAACTGTCAAAGTCTCGTCATGTAGTCTCCAACCTTCAAGCGAAACAGTGAATTTTTAGTACACAACAATGTTTTTCCTACCACACGTACAAAGAAATATTCAAAAATAAAGTCATGGCAAGTGACTATACAGAAAATTGTGTCTTCAAATAAATGGTGTTGATTTATTTAGAGAGTATAGCATTGCACACCTGAAATATTTAGTATACTGTAACATATAAGAGAAATTTGTTCTCATTAAAATTAGTTTTTCTTGCATATAATTATCTTCCCATGCATATTGCACCAATATATTAAGTTTGGCTTGTATATCTGTCCATTTGGCCATTTTATTTCATATTTTCAAACACAGGTGATTTTGGTCGGAAGCCGGTGATTTCAAGCGTCTTGAAGCTTAAATGTCCCTCTAACAATTAAAGCTGATATTTGCAATATTTGTGACAAAATACCCAAACAAACCAAACAAACATGTATGGGGGGCTAATGTGGGGTGAGGAGAGAATGACTTTGTTAGATATTTTTACTCTAAGCCATTTTGATAATGTATTTTGTGTGTATTTTTAAAAAAAAATCACCCCAAAAATGTAAATTTAATGGAAAAAAAATTCCAATTTCATCCAAGACAATTAACAAATTAGTCAAAATGGGAGATCAAAGATACTTTGAAGTGTAGAAATCAATCAGCTTCCAGTAATTGCTTGTTTCAAACCAATAAAGTGTAAAATCTTTAAAGCACCTTGTTTGTCGCAGCCTCTTTAATTACAGGCCACCAATTATATATTCTAGTATATAATGTCATGAGTGCCTTTAAACTGCAGCAGGTGGTCAATTTGCATTGCCTGCTCACATTTAGAGGTTTAAAGGAATACAAAATTGCATATTTTGGGCACAAAATAAGTACTTTGACTTTTTTCAAGGTGGCAATCTGGTCAAAATGGGGTTCATAACCAAGCAAAAGAAAAAGTTGCTCAATGTTGGTTTTAAACGAGGTGGGACTAGTCCGGTGAAGGGGAAAAAACATAATTATGAAAGAAGGTCAAATTCCAACACAACCTATGTAAGGTTAGAAAGGTCATCCTTTGAAGCACGGGTAGCTTACAATGACAAGGTTCTTACTTTTAGGGATGTAGACGGCTCTCAAACCCCAGCTAAGCCCTTGCGTCCGAGAGCGAACAAGATTCGCTATGTAGACCTGTTACGGGTTCCTGCTCCATCAAAAGTCCATCCCGACTTACTTACGAACAAGGTCTATGTCCCCGCCCTACTCCAGTCTATGATGTCCTCTGAAAATAGAAAGCATAGGTTAAGAAGTGATAAATGTAGGGGCGACTTGGTAATTGACGGCAGTGCTTCCATAAAGTGGGGCTTAGGCTGGGAGGAAAGGTTAAAATGTACAAGATGAAGATATGTAGGCAAGCATTATAAGCTTTACAATGAGGTTCCATCAAGTACCAGGGGCAGAAAGGCAGCTCAGATCAATGTAGGCTTCCAAATAGATGTTGCAAGTACTTCTATTGGGAACACAGGTTCCCGCAGAATTCTCAACACAACCAATATCATTGCTCCCTCTCCACTTGCTATGCAAAAACAAGCAAATAAGGTCAATACTGCCCTTAAATCCCTAAATGAGAGAAGCATGTACCAGATTAGAGAAAACTTAGTTGCTGAAAATGCCAAAATTGGTCAAAAAGATCCCTCTAAGGTAAATGTTGAAGGGGACACTTGCTACAACAATCCAATTTTTAACTCTGACGCGACACCCTTTCAAGCCGGAACTATTGCCATAAGCACTATGTGTGAAAACAATACCAGAAACAAGCAAATTGTAGGGGTACAAGTAGCAAATAAACTATGCAGGACTGCATCAATGCTTAGGAATAAGGGTAAACCTGTTCAGTGCCCCAATCATAGGGGGCATTGTTCTGCAAATGTTTCAGAGAGGGAACCAATAAGTGATGAAGGCAAATGGAATAGGTTGTTAGGTGACCAGATCTCTAAGGACATCAAAATAGCAAATTTCACTTGTGATGGGGACAGTAGGGCATTCCAAGGTGTTCGTAACTCTCACGGTCACAATGTGGGTCATCTTAAGGATCTGAGGCACCTAGGCAACTCGCTGAAGCGCGAGCTCAACAAAGCGCCTTTCTCAAAGGGCATGCTCAAGGGTCATTCCAAGTCTAATATCAGGAGTCGGTTCGCTCTCTCGGTCAAAGCTAGGTGTATGGCTGAGCTTAAAGCTGCCCACAATAAACACCAGGGTGACATCAAGGTTCTAAAGAAGGTCATGGTTGATGTAATCGCAACCATTGTTCTATGCTTCAGTGGTTACTGCGGTACTCATTGTGCAAAGTACAGTTATGTCTGTGCTGGTACAAATAGGCAAGCTAAGAATTTCATGCCAGACAATGTCAAGGTTAAAATGGTTGACAGTGACCAACAAGTCCTTAAAAAATGCATTGAAATGGTTTTAGGTCCAGCTGCTCTTGACGCTACCAAACTTTTAACCACAACCCAAAAAGTGAAGCAGTAAACAGGTCGTACCAAGCTGTCAATCCTAAAACTGTGACTTTCTCACGCAACTGTGTAGGTCGAATTCACGGGCAGGTTCACAAATTAAACAATGGCTATGCTGACTCTGTAATTGCAAAAACCACTGAACTAAATGCTAACCTTACTCAGGGGTCAAAGATTATTAAGCAGATAGCATATGAGGACCGCAACGACCTTAACCGAAAGCAAACATCCGCTACCAACAAAGCACGAGCTTTACGTGCCAGGACGCGGAATTATCGATACAAACTGCATGAGGAATTACACTACGGCAAGGGCATGAGTGACCCCAAACCTGATTATGACAGTCTTCCACACCTTAAGCATCATAAATATGCTTAGTTGATTGTGTACCTGATAATAAATTGTTATTATTACCTGTTTTGGCATAAGAGACCTCTAACAAGTGGCCCTCGCGTCAGCATCAGGCGTTCCTCTACCTCAAAAAGGCAAAAATACCCAATAGAAATAGATATAAAATGAAAAAAAAACATGCATTTATGTATTTTATGTGTATTTCTATGAATAAAAGGAAGTGATAAAGCTTGTTGTATTCATGTTTTTACCAAATATGCAGGCTGGCTCAGTTCCATGCCCGCTGCACTGTCCGAACTGTAAACATGTCCGCCGTTCCATGTTGGTGGAATGGGGCTTTATGTTTAAATGTTCAGGCTTAACACACAAGCTATTGTTGCATAAGTGGCTCACAGAGTCCCTGGCGTTCAATTCTGACTTCATGTAGCACATTAACGCTACACGGTGAACCAAGTATGTCTCTGATTTATGTCCGAAGGCAATTTAGCCCTCATTCGGCCATAATAGGGTAAGGAACTATTTGAAATACAACCATTCCAGATCAAACAATCTGAATTGATGCATTTAATGCACTTATTTTCTACTCTTTTGCTCAGAAATGACCAAAAATCTGCTTTCTCATCCATATTTTGCACTTGCAGACGATATTTTATTTTAACCCAAAGTCAGTTTAGGTCACAATATACTAAACGATTTCCTTAACAAATTCAATGTAAAAGCAATAAATTCAACAAAAAATAAACTCAACATTTTGCGCGTAGAGACCCTCATAACCATACCTTTTCTTAAAGAGCATTCCGAGCCGAATTGATTTAGACAATAAAAAAGATAGGTCATGTGATATGTAAGAAAGAACTCGACGCGAATCAAAGTTCACTGTTTTACGGCCATCTTTTTACCGGCTACTCTCCAGTTGAAGGTATACTGCCAACTGTCAAAGTCTCGTCATGTAGTCTCCAACCTTCAAGCGAAACAGTGAATTTTTAGTACACAACAATGTTTTTCCTACCACACGTACAAAGAAATATTCAAAAATAAAGTCATGGCAAGTGACTATACAGAAAATTGTGTCTTCAAATAAATGGTGTTGATTTATTTAGAGAGTATAGCATTGCACACCTGAAATATTTAGTATACTGTAACATATAAGAGAAATTTGTTCTCATTAAAATTAGTTTTTCTTGCATATAATTATCTTCCCATGCATATTGCACCAATATATTAAGTTTGGCTTGTATATCTGTCCATTTGGCCATTTTATTTCATATTTTCAAACACAGGTGATTTTGGTCGGAAGCCGGTGATTTCAAGCGTCTTGAAGCTTAAATGTCCCTCTAACAATTAAAGCTGATATTTGCAATATTTGTGACAAAATACCCAAACAAACCAAACAAACATGTATGGGGGGCTAATGTGGGGTGAGGAGAGAATGACTTTGTTAGATATTTTTACTCTAAGCCATTTTGATAATGTATTTTGTGTGTATTTTTAAAAAAAAATCACCCCAAAAATGTAAATTTAATGGAAAAAAAATTCCAATTTCATCCAAGACAATTAACAAATTAGTCAAAATGGGAGATCAAAGATACTTTGAAGTGTAGAAATCAATCAGCTTCCAGTAATTGCTTGTTTCAAACCAATAAAGTGTAAAATCTTTAAAGCACCTTGTTTGTCGCAGCCTCTTTAATTACAGGCCACCAATTATATATTCTAGTATATAATGTCATGAGTGCCTTTAAACTGCAGCAGGTGGTCAATTTGCATTGCCTGCTCACATTTAGAGGTTTAAAGGAATACAAAATTGCATATTTTGGGCACAAAATAAGTACTTTGACTTTTTTCAAGGTGGCAATCTGGTCAAAATGGGGTTCATAACCAAGCAAAAGAAAAAGTTGCTCAATGTTGGTTTTAAACGAGGTGGGACTAGTCCGGTGAAGGGGAAAAAACATAATTATGAAAGAAGGTCAAATTCCAACACAACCTATGTAAGGTTAGAAAGGTCATCCTTTGAAGCACGGGTAGCTTACAATGACAAGGTTCTTACTTTTAGGGATGTAGACGGCTCTCAAACCCCAGCTAAGCCCTTGCGTCCGAGAGCGAACAAGATTCGCTATGTAGACCTGTTACGGGTTCCTGCTCCATCAAAAGTCCATCCCGACTTACTTACGAACAAGGTCTATGTCCCCGCCCTACTCCAGTCTATGATGTCCTCTGAAAATAGAAAGCATAGGTTAAGAAGTGATAAATGTAGGGGCGACTTGGTAATTGACGGCAGTGCTTCCATAAAGTGGGGCTTAGGCTGGGAGGAAAGGTTAAAATGTACAAGATGAAGATATGTAGGCAAGCATTATAAGCTTTACAATGAGGTTCCATCAAGTACCAGGGGCAGAAAGGCAGCTCAGATCAATGTAGGCTTCCAAATAGATGTTGCAAGTACTTCTATTGGGAACACAGGTTCCCGCAGAATTCTCAACACAACCAATATCATTGCTCCCTCTCCACTTGCTATGCAAAAACAAGCAAATAAGGTCAATACTGCCCTTAAATCCCTAAATGAGAGAAGCATGTACCAGATTAGAGAAAACTTAGTTGCTGAAAATGCCAAAATTGGTCAAAAAGATCCCTCTAAGGTAAATGTTGAAGGGGACACTTGCTACAACAATCCAATTTTTAACTCTGACGCGACACCCTTTCAAGCCGGAACTATTGCCATAAGCACTATGTGTGAAAACAATACCAGAAACAAGCAAATTGTAGGGGTACAAGTAGCAAATAAACTATGCAGGACTGCATCAATGCTTAGGAATAAGGGTAAACCTGTTCAGTGCCCCAATCATAGGGGGCATTGTTCTGCAAATGTTTCAGAGAGGGAACCAATAAGTGATGAAGGCAAATGGAATAGGTTGTTAGGTGACCAGATCTCTAAGGACATCAAAATAGCAAATTTCACTTGTGATGGGGACAGTAGGGCATTCCAAGGTGTTCGTAACTCTCACGGTCACAATGTGGGTCATCTTAAGGATCTGAGGCACCTAGGCAACTCGCTGAAGCGCGAGCTCAACAAAGCGCCTTTCTCAAAGGGCATGCTCAAGGGTCATTCCAAGTCTAATATCAGGAGTCGGTTCGCTCTCTCGGTCAAAGCTAGGTGTATGGCTGAGCTTAAAGCTGCCCACAATAAACACCAGGGTGACATCAAGGTTCTAAAGAAGGTCATGGTTGATGTAATCGCAACCATTGTTCTATGCTTCAGTGGTTACTGCGGTACTCATTGTGCAAAGTACAGTTATGTCTGTGCTGGTACAAATAGGCAAGCTAAGAATTTCATGCCAGACAATGTCAAGGTTAAAATGGTTGACAGTGACCAACAAGTCCTTAAAAAATGCATTGAAATGGTTTTAGGTCCAGCTGCTCTTGACGCTACCAAACTTTTAACCACAACCCAAAAAGTGAAGCAGTAAACAGGTCGTACCAAGCTGTCAATCCTAAAACTGTGACTTTCTCACGCAACTGTGTAGGTCGAATTCACGGGCAGGTTCACAAATTAAACAATGGCTATGCTGACTCTGTAATTGCAAAAACCACTGAACTAAATGCTAACCTTACTCAGGGGTCAAAGATTATTAAGCAGATAGCATATGAGGACCGCAACGACCTTAACCGAAAGCAAACATCCGCTACCAACAAAGCACGAGCTTTACGTGCCAGGACGCGGAATTATCGATACAAACTGCATGAGGAATTACACTACGGCAAGGGCATGAGTGACCCCAAACCTGATTATGACAGTCTTCCACACCTTAAGCATCATAAATATGCTTAGTTGATTGTGTACCTGATAATAAATTGTTATTATTACCTGTTTTGGCATAAGAGACCTCTAACAAGTGGCCCTCGCGTCAGCATCAGGCGTTCCTCTACCTCAAAAAGGCAAAAATACCCAATAGAAATAGATATAAAATGAAAAAAAAACATGCATTTATGTATTTTATGTGTATTTCTATGAATAAAAGGAAGTGATAAAGCTTGTTGTATTCATGTTTTTACCAAATATGCAGGCTGGCTCAGTTCCATGCCCGCTGCACTGTCCGAACTGTAAACATGTCCGCCGTTCCATGTTGGTGGAATGGGGCTTTATGTTTAAATGTTCAGGCTTAACACACAAGCTATTGTTGCATAAGTGGCTCACAGAGTCCCTGGCGTTCAATTCTGACTTCATGTAGCACATTAACGCTACACGGTGAACCAAGTATGTCTCTGATTTATGTCCGAAGGCAATTTAGCCCTCATTCGGCCATAATAGGGTAAGGAACTATTTGAAATACAACCATTCCAGATCAAACAATCTGAATTGATGCATTTAATGCACTTATTTTCTACTCTTTTGCTCAGAAATGACCAAAAATCTGCTTTCTCATCCATATTTTGCACTTGCAGACGATATTTTATTTTAACCCAAAGTCAGTTTAGGTCACAATATACTAAACGATTTCCTTAACAAATTCAATGTAAAAGCAATAAATTCAACAAAAAATAAACTCAACATTTTGCGCGTAGAGACCCTCATAACCATACCTTTTCTTAAAGAGCATTCCGAGCCGAATTGATTTAGACAATAAAAAAGATAGGTCATGTGATATGTAAGAAAGAACTCGACGCGAATCAAAGTTCACTGTTTTACGGCCATCTTTTTACCGGCTACTCTCCAGTTGAAGGTATACTGCCAACTGTCAAAGTCTCGTCATGTAGTCTCCAACCTTCAAGCGAAACAGTGAATTTTTAGTACACAACAATGTTTTTCCTACCACACGTACAAAGAAATATTCAAAAATAAAGTCATGGCAAGTGACTATACAGAAAATTGTGTCTTCAAATAAATGGTGTTGATTTATTTAGAGAGTATAGCATTGCACACCTGAAATATTTAGTATACTGTAACCTTGACTAAAGCCGGGATACAGCCGGATGAAAACAAACATGGCGGAGGTAAACGACAGTCATTCCCAGATGTCAAACACAACTACGTGCTCGATATTTCCTGATCACCCTAGTCACTGTGTAAGTGTATTTTATCTGACAAATATAATGCATTACGGTATCGTCCAGGAAAATGATTATTGATGATTTTATTCAAAAAGTTGTATGTTAAACGCCCAACCAATAACAATTAACAGTAACATAATTCATAACATAGCCATCTGACACCTCCAGTCGCGGTTCTCTCATTATATCTGTTTATGTTTGACTTTCACCCAGGTTTTGTTCTTTAGAAACAAGCAGGCGATATTCTTTATAATAATAGTGGTCATTTATAAATACAAATGTACCATTCATTGGGGTTATTGCAATTCCATAAATTCTGGATATTTGTGGGGATTTCCCTCTTCATGGTTTATGGTTTTGAACTGAGCACTCTATTTTTTATTCAATTGTTGCATTCTGGACACTCGCAGATCATAGTGGTTATTGCTTTTATCTCATTTTTTGGCGGAGACATAACATAAACATGCTATCAGCTAATTGGTACAGTTTTTGCAATTAATATACAATATGATTTTTTTCATAAGTTTTTTAACAAGTCCCATTAAGTTGACATTACAGATTAAATAGTTTTGTTGTTGCTTTGTGGCTGCAGCATAGCCATATAGTCATAGTTGTACCAATATATTCATTTCATTAAGCATTGCCTTTATTGAATAATCAAGGTTTCAAGTTACTGTTTGCTTGATATCAACTTTATTTATCTTCTGTTATATTTGGACCATTTTTCTTGATCTGTAACATGCACATGTGCATACTTACAAAAGGATGAATAAATGAAGTTTGTGCTGCCATTTTTGTCTTTTAAAAATGTCAGCATCGCAGACACCACCACTCGTGACAAACATCCCCCCCCCCCCGCCGAGATCATTCCAATCCGACCCCATTTGACCTCCACTTCTTCGAAATCAGCCGCATCGCCCAAACCCAAGCTCCCCGAAATCTGCTTCAACGATTTACTCCACCTCCCCGAAATTGGCTGCACCGCTCAACGCTCAAATCCAACTCCCCACAATCGGCCGCATCGCACGACCCCACCTTTCAGAAATCGACTACGACGTCCGAAATCCCGGCAGTATCGCTTTATCTACCGCCCTTTATTGCTTAAACTACCTAGCCTATTGCTCGACCAGCACCTCTCTATTACTCCTATTAAAATCGCAACTACCGCGGTTTCTCTTAATTAAATAAAAACGCGTTGACCTAACTCCTTTGGAGGCAGTGTACATCAAAATACTAGGCTGCATGTTTTACGGAATAAATTAATTTTCAATTATACTTCGTATTCAGATTCATTAAAAAGTCTAGCCTTTTTCCGCCTTGAAATTCAGTCACGACCGCTCTTTTTTTTTAAAAACTGTTTTTTTTATTTCAATAATTGTTTTCGGATGCAAAATAAATCAATAATTAATATCAGTTATACTGCATGCAGACATAAAAAGCTGATAAAATCACAGTTGTTTTTAAATACTTGAATATGCAGTTCCTAGTCGACATAAAATACGGCCCCGTATCTCCACGTAAAAGGCGTGTTTTTTTGCTACTAGAGCGTGCGAAATTTACCATGCACAAGGTCACGGATACCACATAAAAACGTGCGTGTACTGGTATTGTGCTTAATTGCATTTTTATGTTTATGTATGAGAACAAACTTACGTTTTACGACGTTAAATTGTGTTTAAAAATGAGGCTCTATATTACATTATTAGTTTCCATAATTTTGATTGTCAATTTGTGAAATGGATAAGGCAATTACCGGGATAAAATAAAACTTTAAATATGATAATCAAATGTTTGAAAATACCTGTTCACTTTTCCCGTCATTTATAGTGTTTGTTGTCAAACACATTTTTAGTTGTTAGTAAGGTATAAACTCAATATCATTAAAATCATGCCCAGTCTGACGCTACAGTATTATCCGCTGACTGGAAGGTCATTTGAACTTGACCTGCTATACGATGTCTTCAGATTCTAACAATGTAAGGATTTGATTTAAATGAGATTGGGTGTAAACTCCACCCTAAAAATTGCCGTATTTGATTGGCTAATGATCTCGTTGTGGGCGCGACAACACAGTTCGGTCACTTGTTAATTAAAGATCGGTGTAATATATAAAGGGATTAAGGGTTGTCTCTTTGAATATTAAAATCATGTTGGCGTTATTTAAACATGACTGCAAATGACTATCTGCTTTGAGGGCATGTCGGGCCCGACAAGCGAAACAGACCTGCGGGAAACCCTGGCATTGTAATTCAAACCTTTCAATGTAACGTCATTATCATTATGGAAACATTAGTACATGAGTATTTGAAATGAATGTTATGTGTTTGACACATTGTTTGATTGCTGCTTGCAGAAGCTGCTGTTACTTTGTGTTTCAGACAAACCTGATAGCAGTGAGAAGAACATTTGCAACAATCTCACTGATAGGATGGTAAACATTGACCTTGGATTTGAATTATATTTTGTATTTAGATTTATACAAATATTGAAAACAGTTGACCCAAATTGGAGGTTAATTTAAGAATATAACCATGGACTAGCAGTTTATTATAAATAAACCTGCAATGTTCTGTCTAACTCAATTTTTTGGCTTGTCCAACTTAGTAATTTATACGTCCACTATTACATTTAAAAAAACATTCCTTATTACACTACGTCTCAAATTTGTTATTTTGCACAGTCAAAGCCATTTTGATGTGTATTACCCATACAAATTAGTAAGTAAGTAACAAAAAAAAGTAAATAAATGTAGTCAACTAGTAGTTAAATACCAATTCATTCAAGTTTATCGCTGTGGAGTTAACGTGCATTACTATTTCCAGTATGCTTTCACACCAGTATTATTAAACATAAAAGAGAGTGTATTTTTTCTTTCAGTTTGTTCATAATATTTGTCAACTGGGTTTACAAGAGATACCTCGCATTTTCACAGGTAGGTATACAAGTACATATTCGAATACATGTTTAAGGTTATGTGGTTTGATCGTCAAATGCATCATTAGAAATATTAACATCCTGTTTGCTGTCATCAGATGCATGGTACATGTTTACACAACAGGATGTTTAGTTTAGTCACAATAAAATGAATTATTTTGGGTAATAGATTTTCTTGTATGCTTAATCAAATTATGTTTTGTTAAAATTAAATTGTATGGATTTTATAACTAGTGTCTACTTAATCCCTTTCCATTTTTTATATTAGACACTAAGACTTGTTTCAGTAAATGCAACTATCAAAATTTCCCCCCCAGGGAGCGGGCATATATGGGACTTTAGACCCAAAGCGATTCCCAACAGGTGGGAATTTGAGACCCGGAATGATTCAGGGTCTGGGGATATAGACTTTGGTCGGATTTTAGATCCCAGTTA